>OY755250.1:37179388-37409388 GCA_963576725.1 Azorinus chamasolen | reverse complement strand
CATTAGATAAAATGCTAATAAAGGTAAACTAACCGGAACATTTTTTTCCGATTTGTGATACACAAAGTACAGTACAATTCATCATTTGTATGCATGTATTGTATTATAAAATGTTGTTGAAAATCACCCAATCGCGCTGCATATAAGCTAACTATAAAACATGATAACAAACATACGATACATTTAATCCATTTAATACCTGGTAGAAAATCCTTTGAATATGCTTTTGAAAACAGAGTAGATCCAGATCAGATGACTCCTGTAACTAGATAGGGGTTATCTGACCAGTGTCTACTTTGTATGCAATTACATGTATATAATTTGATTCAAAAGTTTGTGTCTGGATAATCAAATGTCTCGTTCACAATGCAGTGACAAAAAATACAGCTACATATATATCTTATATAAATAATATTCATAGCTAAAATGTAAACCTATAATTTTAATTACTTCATAGAAACGTGTTTTCACGCATTTGCACACATAGTAGATGATAATTTGGTACAATACAGATATTTATAAAGAAAAATATATATATATTACATGTAAAGATTAATCCAAATTAGTGATAATGGTTACCATGTTACAGTAAAACCTCTCTTAACCGGAATTCTATTACAGAAGATTTTAGATATGATAGGCAGGTGAATGCTTAATGCAGGGTGAAAGTTAAGAGAGGTTTTACTGTATAATAAGCGGATGACGCCCCTTCTTTAAACAAACTATGTACATACCTTATTCCGACTAGTTATAATCAGTTAACATCTTGAATATTCCGGTATTGATATACAGTTGAACTTCGATATCTCGAACTCGGATAACTCGAACTCGGATAAGTTGAACTTAAACGTCTGTCCTTCCAAAATGTACATAATAGAATTCTATTAAAACGTATCACTGGGCATATCTAGAAACACATGTGACAGCTTAATGCAGGTCGAAAGCAATGTGAAAAGCTCCTACAGGAGCTTTCAGCATTACTTTAGACGTGCATTAAGCTGAGAACTTGAGAAAAAAAATTCAAATTAAAAATCAGATAACCCAAAACTCTGTTAGCTCGAGCTAATTTGTATGGTCCCTTGAAGTTCGAGATATCGAAGTTCAACTGAACATGTTTTTATGAATATATTTTTTTTTATAAATATATATACGCATTATATATGGTATAAAGATATATAGTAGAAACTACAGAATCAGAACTATATATATACATACATATATATATATATATATACAGTAAAGCATGTCTTAACCCTTCTCTTGCTGAATTTTAAAATACATTTCTCCTTCTTTACCCATGCCTGGTTGTACAATTACGTATATTCTCACTATGTACAAGTAGTTCGCTTTGCAATCACTGCTGTGGAGTGCACTGGTTGCACAATCATTTTGTAAATAGTGCAGACCCTGATGAGACAGCTCCTGCAGGAGCTGTCTCATCTGGGTCTTCACTATTTACTGGTAGGTATATTGACGCGAATAGCAAGCGAAGGGTTACGCGGTCATTCATTGGTTACACGTAGGGGTGTTATGTAAATAGCTCCCTGTATTAGGTTTGACCTGTATTCAGCTATATACCATCTGTCTTACAGCCTCATACTTAGACACATTTTTGATGGCCGCTTCAGACAGGTTTTACCGCGATCTCATAAGCAGAGCAGACCTTTATCCGTCTTGGTATGGGTCTACTCTGTTTGAAAAGGCGTAAACCCTTAATGTCTGAGCATATGTCACATTAGAAATTGCGATTGAGGACAATCGTCGATTCTCCTAGGACTGATTTCGATCGTGATTTCTCCTAGGACAGACTCCGGTCGCAATTCGTCCAAGGGTTGAAAATCAGCTTATTAAATACAGTAGTTCGTTCATTACCTCTGACATGAATATTCATTAGATAAAATGCTAATAAAGGTAAGCTAACCAGAACATTTTTTTTTCAAAAAGATTTGTGATACACAAAGTACAGTACAATTCATTTGTATGCATGTATTGTATTATAAAATGTTGTTGAAAATCACCAAATCGAGCTGCATATAAGCTAACTATAAAACATGATAGCAAACATACGGTACATTTAATCCATTTAATACCTGGTAGAAAATCCTTTGAATATGCTTTTGAAAACAGAGTAGATCCAGATCAGGTGACTCCTGTAAAAAGATAGGGGTTATCTGACCAGTGTCTACTTTGTATGCAATTACATGTATATAATTTGATTCAATAGTTTGTGTCTGGATAATCAACTGTCTCGTTCACAATGCAGTGATAAAAATACAGCTACATATATATCTTATATAAATAATATTCATAGCTAAAATGTAAACCTATACTTTTAATTACTTCATAGAAACGTGTTTTCACGCATTTGCAAACAGAGTAGATGATAAGTTGGTACAATACAGATATTTATAAAGAACAAAAATATAATTACATGTAAAGATTAATCCAAATTAGTGAGAATGGTTGCCATGGTATAATATGCGGATAACGCCCCTTCTTTAAACAAACTATGTACATACCTTATTCCGACTAGTTATAATCAATTAACATCTTGAATGTTCCAGTATGAATTAATATACAGTTGAACTTCGATATCTCGAACTCGGATAACTCGAACTCGGATAACTTGAACTTAAACGTCTGTCCTTGCAAAATGTACCATATAGAATTCTATTAAAACGTATCACTGTGCATATCTAGAAACACACGTGACAGCTTAATGCATGTCGAAAGCAATGTGGAAAGGTCCTACAGGAACTTCAGCATTACTTTAGACGTGCATTAAGCTGAGAATTTGAGAATTGGTTTGGGTTTTTTTTCAAATTAAAAATTGGACAACCCAAAACGCTGTTATCTCGATTAATTTGTATTGTCCCTTGAAGTTTGAGATACCAAAGTTCAATTGTACATATATTTATGAATATGCACTAGCTTATGTTTTCTAAGGATATACACGAAAGATATATGACAGAAAGATATATGTTAGAGAGATATATAGTAGAAACTCTAGAATCAGAACAATATACAGTAAAACATGTCTTAAGCGGTCATTCATTTATTAAACGCAGGAATGTTAAATAGGTCATTCGATTGTCTCCCGTTTCATATCAAATAATATTATCTGACCGGTGGATTATATTCCTATTCAATTGATGTTGGGTGAATATTTCTTTATGTTTCAGCAGTGAAATAAAGGATATAATTGCATTTTGATGTTTGTCCTTTCTTATTCTCTTTAGGACGGGGGCTATTCTCATAAAAAATCAATTATACAAATCCCCCATGTGTCTCCTCATTATAACTACTTTGTTCACGAATGTTTAGTAGGGTCATTATGTTTGATTTTATTAGTTTTGAAAATTGAATACTATTTGAGCCAGTGCCAGGGCCATGAGTAGTGATGCACTACCCATGAAGATACTCAATAAAACCGAGCCTGCAATGTACTCTTTTTGCATTGCTACTTTTAATTTCGAAGGATCTCCCACTTTCAGACTTTATTTACTTCACAACAGCAGGTGTTAGTGGTTGTGTGGCGGCCGTAAAATACGTCATAATTATAGGGTGCCGGTTAATATTGAATTCACAAGTCAGCTCTTAACATGATCTATTATAAATGATTAAAGTACCATGTCTGTGTATAGTAATATTGAATGTAGCAGGAAACTCTGAACTTCATACCATATAACTGATTATAAAATATTATACCTGTGTATGTTAATATTGAATACACCAGTCAACTAACATGGTCCATTATAAACAAGTTCTGGAAGTAGGAGATCCTATTTGAAGTTACATCAAGGTCTGTGCACGCAATGTTTCTAACAGTAAATAATTAGCATCCACATGACTTGTCATCTGCTTCAAACCATTACCTCTATGTACGTTTTGTTGAGTACATACTTGACATAATTGTCGTTTACAAACATGGATTCTGTCTCAAGTTCCTAAATATTTACAAACTAATTATATTTATTTGTAATCTGTGAAAACTGTCATCTTTGCACACTGAATAGCAACAGTTTATTATAACCAGCGGTAGATGATTAGACCATTTTACCTTGAACTGTTTAAAATTAAAATCGTATTTCATTGACGAAAGAAAATAAGTTGTTAAAAGTTGGTACTAGTAGCTCCCTTGTCTACGCTCGACATTAAAAGGTGTAGTTCTAGGACTGTTCAGCCCGGTCTAAGCATCATGTGACTGGATGGAATGCCCTTGCCATGTGCCATGTGCCCGCGGCAGGGATATTTCAGTGAGGCAAAACTATAACTTGTCTCATGCGGGAGCAAATAACTGAAATACTGTTTGTCGGAAGTTAAACCAAACTCACTCACTCGCTGATTGACGTGGGTTTATTCTACATATAGGTCTCAGGTTATTAACTGTTGGCCTATTTTACTAGCATACAAAGGACGCGTGATTCTCACACCCAGCTGTTTGGAGAATGCACAACTTTATCATCAGTGTATTGTAACTTGACAGTTATAATTTGTTATTGATATAAACTTGAATTATGGTGATGTGGTTTAAGGAAAATTATTGGAAATGTTCTCACTTTGTTCATCAAATATGTTAAAACTTCATTAAAAAAGTGATGTGATCCTATTGTATTACAATATACTGCATGTCTGGTTGTCAACCCATTTACAGTTGGCAATCACGTTGCCCTCTTTCATGTTCGCTAACAAGAAAGGTTTAATACTTTACATTAATATGAAGTCGACCTCTTAAATCCGGAAACGGAAGGATGACGTCGGAAATTTTCGTTTTTTGTCGTACCCTTTAATAGCTTTCTACAGTTACTCTTTTGCAGCTCAATCATTGAGTACACTAGCGATAGGTGGATAGAGTTTGTTTCATTTAAATACGTTTCCGTTCTACATGCAATTTACCACTGTATTTGCCATCGCGGTTGTTGTAGTTTAGTCGGAGAGGGGATACGTTTATTTACATTGTTTGTCTAAACCGGTTTAGTACAACTGTCACTGACCGTTCCAAGGCGGTACTTCCATCTTCCCCCATTGTTTGTTTATTATGTTTTTATGCGTGTTGATAGTTATGCGCATTTAATGCGTTTTCTCGTTGTGGTGCTGTTCGGGCGACTGTTTATCTTGTATGTTGTGTTTCCTGCATGGCTCATATTTATACTTTTAAACTAATTTTCTCTTTTTGCATTTCTACTTTTGCTTTCGAAGGATCACCCATTTTCAGAATATATATATCACTAGTCAACAAATGAAAACCTACTTCGCTTTAATTGCTTAACTCATGGCCCGTCATTCTGTTCGTATTTTTATATTTAAAAACCAATGTTTAAGTGTGAAACAAGATCCAGATGAAAGTAAGCTGGTACTTTTTATCAATCGGGTTTCACAACAGCAGGTACTAAGTGCTTGTGTGGCGGCTGTAAAACGTCGCCCGTACTTCATTCTCAGTGTTGTTATACCTTCTGATCCTTCGAGATCATGAATTTCAGTACTTCTTGTTCTGAAAATTGAATACCGCTTAAGCCGGTGCTAGGGGGGCGTGACCAGTGTTGCACTTTCAATTACTGCTCATGAAAAGACTCAATAAAACCGAGTCTGCAATTTTCTCTTTTTGTGTTGCAATTTTTGCTTTCGGGGGATCACCACCCTTCAGAATTTATAACTTATAAGCAATTAGAAAATGTATGACATAGTAATATGGAGATATCTAATGCAGACCATTGCAATGTGATATGAATAGAAACTTTATAAGCAAGTGTGGATCCCTTTAAGGCACTGGACAAATTGACCGGAGTAATAGCCTTGATATAATTACAGCCGGGTAGCTAAATGTTTCAAACAATTTGACATGCTGGAAGTGGTTTTGAAAGCAAATGAAAGTTAAATCAATTTTGAAAACTGAAATGGTGACATTTTCTATAAACAGCAATTTACTAAGACATAATGTTATTTGCAATGTTTGACAAACTATAATTGATATTGTCTTCGTTATGTCGACTGTTTGTTTTTTATGTGGTGCACGGCTCAAATGTGTACTTTTAACTCCATTACGCTAGTGGGGGATGTGTGTAATAACATTTGTGAAATAGACAGTCATCTGTAAACGTTATACAGTTCTCTGTTAATGTTACCCTGTTACTGAAGGCTCTGTAAATTTTGAGAGCCTCTTAAATGTCATTGGTGTCTGGTTATGTTACTGGAACCTTTATAAATTTTTCAGGGGCCTCAATCAATGTTACCCAATCAGCTGTAAATGTTATACAGGCCTATATAAATGTTACTCAGATCTCTGTTAGTATTACCCTGGTTTCTGTAAATGTTACCCAAGTCTTTGTAAATGTTACCCAGTTCTCTGTAAATGTTACCCAGTTCTCTGTAAATGTTACCACGTTCTATGTTACCCAGTTCTCGCTACATGTTACCTATTCCTCTGTAAATGTTACTCGGTTCTATGTAAATGTTACCCAAGTGTCTGTTAATTTTATACATGTATCTGTAAGTGTTACTCAAACCTCTGTAAGAGTAACTCAGGTCTCTGTTAGTGTTAAACATGCCACTGAACATGTTACCCAGTTCTCTGTAAATGTTACCCAGGTCTCTGTAAATACTTCCTAGGTCTCTGTAAATGTTACACAGTTCTATGCAAATGTTACCAAAGTCTCTGTTAATGTTACACAGTTCTCTGTAAATGTTACCCAGTTTTACTGTAAATGTTACTCTGCTACGGTAGGCTCTGTAAATGTTAGGTGAGTTGGACCCTAAATGCTGTGGGTGAGTCTGATAATGTTACTGGGACCTATAGAAATGTTACCCAAGCATCTGGCAATTTTATCCAGTCCTCTGTAAATGACACTTGTGTCACTGTAAATGTTACCCATGCCTCTGTAATGTTATAGGTGTCTCTGTTTATGTCAATGGAAGCTACGATGTCTTTGTAAATGTTATTTACACAATCTAGCTGTTACCGCTGTATATGTATATGTTAATCATGAGTATATAAATGTTACCTATTGTTCGGTAAATGCTACCCGGGATTATGTAAATGTTACAGAGGTCTTTGCAGATGTTACACAGACATATGTTAATGTTAAACAGGCGTCTATGAATGCTAAATCGTAATCAAATAGACGATAAGAGTATGTTGTTATTGTTGAAAGTTATTACTGGGTGGTAACGATTCTTAAGATGTTACTTGGGTATCTAAACATGTTAAGCAAACGTCTGCAATGGCACTAACACCTCGGTAAATGTTACTTTTGCCTCTGATTTTTACGAAAATCTATTTAAATGTTACCTGATCCTCTGATAATATATATCATGAATATGTAAGTGTTACTAGGGGTCCTGGACATCTTTCATGTTACTGCAATCCATGTAAATGTTACTGTGGCTTCTGTAACTGTTACCCAGTTCTCTGTAAACAGTCTGCAATTTTCACTTTTGGCATTACTACTTTTATTTTCGAAGGATCACCCACTTTCAGGATATATGTACTTCACAACAGCAGGTGTTAAGCGGTTGTGTTGCCGCCGTAAAATGTGCCCCGTACTTCATTGTCAGTGATGTTATATTATCTAGTCCTTTTGGATCATTAGTTTTGATGGTATGAGTTTTAAACATTGAATAATCCTAGGGGCGTGAGTAGTGTTGCATTTTTAATTACTACTCACGAACAGATCATCCACTTCCAGAATATTTACACATACTCCTGCAAATAGAAATGTTACAAATGTTCTGTAAATATCACTGGGGTCCCTGTTACTGCTCCTGGGTTCTTTGTAAACGTCACACATATCTCAGTAAATGTTACGAAAGGCTCTGTAAATGTTACTGTGGTCTCTGTAAAATATATTTGGATCTCCGTTTATGTTACTGAAACCTATACAAATGTTACTGGGGCCTCTGTAAATATTTCCCATATCTATTATACATGTTACCTTGATCTATATACATGTTACCCAGGACTATGGAAATATCACCCTATGTAAATGTTATCCAGGACTACGAAAATATTATCCAAGACTATGTAACTCTTACACAGTTCTCTTTCAATGTTACACAATACTATGTCAATGTTACCTACATATACGTAAAGGTTACAAAATAGGCTATTAATGTTACCCGGACATATGTAAATGCTATCAAGGACTATGTAAATGTTACCTAGACTTTTGTAAGCTTTACCAAGGACTATGTAAATGTTACCAATGACTATGTAAATGTTACCAAGGACTATTTAAATGTTACCAAGGCCTATGCAAATGTTACCAAGGACTTTGTGTATGCTTCACATGCTCCCGGAAATATTACCCAGACATGTAAATGTTATTATGGCATCATTAATGTTACTCGGATCTCTAAAAATGTTACCAATGACTGTTTACAGTCTAACACAATCATATGTAACTCTACCTCCATCTCTCCTGTTTTAATTGTTATGCATATGACCTTTGATAGATATGTACATTTGCTGTTCTGTTTTATCAGGGTGCTCTTTGGGCAAATGTGTGTTTTGTATGAGGTCGTTTCTGCATCACACATTTACCTTTACCCAGGACTTTGTAAATGTTATTTACGTACCTGGAAATGCAATGCAGGCCTCTATATATTCATCAAGCATCTGTCTGTTACTCAGACACTAAACCTATTACTTAGGCATTGGTTATTGTAACCTATGCTTATGTTTCCACGGCCTCTGTAAACGTTACTTAGGTCTCCCTAAATGTGTTCGCCATCTGTAAACGTTACACGGGTATCTAAAGCTATTATTGGAGTCATTGTAAATGGTACCCAGATCTCTGTAAATCACTCCCATTCCTTTGTAAATTTTCATTTGGCCTCTATAAATGTTACTTAAACCTCGGTAAATGTTACCTGGAGATCTTTTAATACCCAGTGATCTGGTTTTTTTTCAAATAGCTCACTCTTACATAGGCCGACGGAAATGCTATGCATGCCAATGTAAATATCACTCGAGCCTCTATAATGTTACCCTGACCTCTGTGTATATCAATCAGGCCTCTGTAATGTTACTCTGACCTCTGTGTATATTACTAAGGCCTCTATAATGTTACCCTGACCTCTGTGTATATTACTTAGACCTCTATAATGTTACCCTGACCTCTGTGTATATTACTGAGGTCTCTATAATGTTACTCTGACCTCTGTGTATATTACTAAGGCCTCTATAATGTTACCCTGACCTCTGTGTATATTACTGAGGTCTCTATAATGTTACCCTGACCTCTGTGTATATTACTTAGGCCTCTATTATGTTACTCTGACCTCTGTGTATATTACTAAGGCCTCTATAATGTTACCCTGACCTCTGTGTATATTACTTAGACCTCTATAATGTTACCCTGACATCTGTGTATATTACTGAGGTCTCTATAATGTTACCCTGACCTCTGTGTATATTACTAAGGCCTCTATAATGTTACTCTGACATCTGTGTATATTACAGAGATCTCTATAATGTTACACTGACCTCTGTGTATATTACTTAGGCCTCTATAATGTTACCCTGACCTCTGTGTATATTACTTAGGCCTCTTTAATGTTACCCTGACCTCTGTGTATATTACTTAGGCCTCTATAATGTTACCCTGACCTCTGTGTATATTACTATGGTCTCTATAATGTTACACTGACCTCTGTGTATATTACTTAGGCCTCTATAATGTTACCCTGATCTCTGTGTATATTACTGAGGTCTCTATAATGTTACCCTGACCTCTGTGTATATTACTTAGGCCTCTATTATGTTACCCTGACCTCTGTGTATATTACTAAGGCCTCTATAACTAATACCACAGACACTGAAAATGTTACCTAGACATCTGTTATTGTAACCAATGCCTTTGTAAATGTTACCCATACTAATTTAAATGACTATGAAAATGTTACTGGTACAGCTATAAATGTTACTAGGCCACTGTAGAGTATTACGTAAAGGATACTGGGGTCTCTGTTAATGTTACGCAGGCATCTGTAGATGATTGTGTAAATGATACTGGGGTTTCTGTACATGCAACACAGCCCCCTGAAAATATCACTCACACCACTGTAAATTCAACACATATCCCTGTAAATGTCACTCACACCACTGTAAATGCAACACATATCCCTGTAAACATCACTCACACCACTGTAAATGCAACACATGTCGATGTAAATGTAACTCACACCACTGTAAATGCAACACAGACCACTGTAAATGTCACTCACACCACTGTAAATGCAACACAGACCCCTGTAAATGTAACTCACATCACTGTAAATGCAACTAACACAGACCGTTGTGAATGTAACTCATACCACCGTAAATGCAACACAGACTAATGTCTTTGAGGCCCACATGGAAGATTGGGCTTACCTAAATGTGTAGCCTCGTTAAATAAAGTCATTATTATTATTATTATTATTATAATGTAAATGTCACTCACACCACTGTAAATATAACACAGACAGGATCATGTAAATGTAACTCACACCACTGTAAATGCAACACAGACCCCTGTAAATGTAACTCACACCACTGTAAATGCAACACAGATCGCTGTGAATGTAACTCATACCGCTGTAAATGCAACACAGATCCTTTACTGGTTTCTCTCTATAAATGTTACCCGGGTCTAGGCAAATGTTTCTGGCTTCTCTATAGATGTTACCCGGGTCTAGGCAAATGTTACTGGTTTCTCTATAGATGTTACCCGGGTCTAGGCAAATGTTACTGGTTTCTCTATAGATGTTACCCGGGTCTAGGCAAATGTTACTGGTTTCTCTATAGATGTTACCCGGGTCTAGGCAAATGTTACTGGTTTCTCTATAGATGTTACCCGGATCTAGATAAATGTTACTGGGGCCTCTGTAAATGCTACACATATTAATGTAAAGGATACCCAGGACAGTGTAAGTGTTACTCATGTCTGTGTCAGTGCTACGTAGGTCTCTAAAGCATTTATTGGGGCCTCAGTAATTGTTACGTAGGTCTCTATAATTTGTATAATGAACATTTATCTCCTCACTTCCTGCTCATATTCTTACCTATTGTACTCTAACTCTCGGTGTCTCGTCATGATCTAGATTATGTATACCTGGCAATGTCTTGTTCCTGGCAAAATAATAATCAATCCAAGCTGTTTGCCTATACGAGTTAGGTCGCGATTAACGGGATAAAAGCAACACATGAACGAGACATGTACTTTATAATTTTCAGCCCAACTATGACGACCACTCTGATATTTGTAAACAGCTCGTACACAGAGGACAGCAACTCTACAGAATCCATTTTGTTTGACACTTGTTCAAATATTTCTCCAAACACTGCTTAATGCCATAAGCGATATACAGCGGATTGAATCATTTGGTAGGTGTAAATAATATATTTCTTAACCTTGTAGCTAGAGGTGAAATACGAGGGCCATGGCCACAAAGTATTTTAAATCTATATTAAACGCGTGGTACTTTGTGTGATGTCAGTATCTACACCCATACTTCGGACTCTGTTTTGGATATACAAGGTAGAATAATTTTGAAATTGAAGCAGATAGCATAATTTACAGGCTGTCGGTGAATATTGAATATATCAGTCAACTGTTATATCATGACCTCTTCTGACAATAAATAATTATCATCCGCATGACCTGTCACCTGCTTCAAACCCTTAGCTCTAAGTACGTTTTATTGAGTACATAATTGAGATAGTTGACATCCGCAAACATGGATATTGTCTCAAGTTCCTGTCTATTTACAAACTAATTATATTTAATTGTAATCTGTGAAAACCGTCATTTTTGCACACGGAATAGCGACAGTTTATTATAATAAGCGGTAGATGGTTAGACCGTTTCACCTTGAACGATTTAACATTAAATCGCATTTTAGTGACGCGAGTTTATTCTACATGTAGTTCTATTTTAAACTGTCTACCTTTTTAATAACATGTCAAAGACGCGTGATCTTCATAACATACTGTTTGGAGAATGCACGACTTTATCATCAATGTATTTTACCTTATCATGCATCAAACTATTATTGAAGGCTTTGTCAGTTCGATAACTTGACATCTTTAATTTGTATGTACTTGAACTTTATCACTTGCCAACAAAACAAAGACCACTTCGCTTTTGTTGCTTAACTCATGCCCCGTCTTTCAGTTAGTATCCTTCCATATTTCAAAAACCCATTTAACCCTTTCCCTGTTCTGTATTTAGGCAAAATTTCAATACCTACTGAATATTCATTAATAAAACAGGTATAAAGAAATATGGAAGGTGGAACATTGTAGACAATTTAGAAAGTAAAGAAACATATCTACAGAATTATATTAGCAAACAGAGCAGACCCTGATCAGACGGCTCCTCTAGGAGCCGTCTGATCTGGGTCTACCCTGTTTGCAAATGCGTGAAAACACGTTTATATGGGGGAAAGGGTTAAAGTGTGAAACAGGGTCAAGGTGAGAGAAACGGGGTAGGTTTTATCAGTCTATGCTACACTAAATGCAGTAAAGACCTAGGCCGCTAATCTTTAAACATGAATTGAAGAAATATTTCGATGAGTGTATGAGTAATACCAATCGTTCGGTCTATCCCTCCCTTTATACGAAATTACAATGTTAGTAGGCTAATAGAGATATTGTGATATTTGTTGCAGATCATTGCATTTTGGGAACAATAGAAACGTTGTAAGCATTTGTAGATCCCTTTAAGACACTGGGCAAATTGACCGTTCTAATGAACATGGTATAAATGTAGCCGGGTAGGTATTGTGGTGAAGCAGCTGATATGATTTGGATTGTGGCATGACAGCTCAGTCAGAAGAGTGTTGGCACGGTAAACCACATTGATGGGTTCAAGCCCCAGTCGTATCAACACTGTTTCACCAGGTTACATTTGGAGCCCAACGTAAATAACAGCCAGGATGATTTATAAAGGGAAAATATTATAATGTCTATTGAGTTAAAATTCGGGACGAATGAATTCTCTTGTAGTGTGTGTAACCGGGTAGAGCCTGTAGTGAAACAGTTGTAAGGCTTTAGACTGTGTGGCTTAATATCTCAGTCGGTAGAGTGTTAACCTAGAAAGTCAAAGGCATTTGGTTCAAGCCCCAGTTGAGTCGCATGATGTTACCCAAACAACTCTTAAATACATAGATTTGTAAGTGATAGATTATTCGGGCAAAACTAAACACCCTTAGCACTTTAAGCAATTGGTGTGTACCTGATATATCTGCAAAGCCCAAAATGTAAAAGCTTTGTATAGATACATAAACATGTAAGTACAGCAAAACTCCTCTAATGCGACCACCAAAAAGGGGCATACTTCTGGGTGGCAGAGGCAGGCGGTAGCTAAATGCAGACAAAAGTTATGCAGAAAGCTCCTATAGGAGCTTTCTGCATAACTTTCGTTCTGCATTTAGCAACCACCTGCTTTAAACGACGCCAGTGGCTGTTTATTAAGTGGTCGCATTAGCGGGGTTTTACTGTAGGTACATTTGAACCGAGGTATAAAAGAACCAAAGTACATTTGAACCGAGGTCTAAAAGAACCAGTGAAACTCAGTCGATGATAAGAGTAGGGCATCACGCCCGGGTTTCTGTGTATCCTTTCCCCTCTCTCTGGGGCGTCCAATTAGCTCATAAAGAGCAGAAATGGACGTTAATCAACACAAACAAACAAACATTTGAACATTTAGTCCGCCCTGGGCGGATCCATGGCTGTCCCAGCAAACAGCTTGGCGTCAGATGAGACGCCACGTAACTCAATGTCTCAAACTGTTTGACGCGCTCATAGCGGTTTTAACAAATGCAAGATAAATATCAAATTAGAAAACTAAAAAGATGACGTTTTCAAGAAACAACAATTTACTCAGGTTTAAGGTTATTTAGCAATTTTCGACTTGAAATTGTCGGTTGAACTTCAGTCTGTTAGTCGGGAATGTGTGTGATAACCTTTAAAAAATTCATTAAAAAGGGATATGATCCTATGATACTACAACATATTACATGTCTGGTTGTCAACCCTTTTACAGTTGGCAATCACGCTGGTCTCTTTGCATGTACGCCGACAAGAAACATTTATTACTCTATGAAGGCGACCTCTTAAATCCGGAAACGGAAGGAGGACGTCGGATAATTGTACCGTCTCGTTTTTGTCATACCCTTTATTACTTTTCTACAGTTACTCTGTTTGCTGCTCAGTAATTGAGTACACTAGCGATAGGTGGATACAGTTACTTCACCTAAATATGTTTTCGTTTTACATGCACTTTACCACTGTATTTGCCATCGCGGTTGTTGTAAGTTAGTCGGAGAGGGGATACATTTATTTACACTGTTTGTCTTTTAGGGTGGGGATGGAATAAGTGTGAGGTTGGGCGCCCAAAAACCGGTTTAACCCCCAGTGACTTTTGTCACTGGCCGTTCCAAGGCGGTACTTCCATCTCCCCCTATTGTATGTTTGTTTTGCCTTTGTGTGTCTCTTTTTGTCTTTTATATACATGTACATTTTACTGTTTATTGTGGTGCTGTTTGGGCGGATGTGTGTTTTGTATTCGGTGTTTTCTGCATGACTTTTAACATGTACTTTTTGTATGTTTGCTTCTCATCAGGATCCAAACTTATTGACCCCCCTTGTCGTTTGTTTGAACAGAAATGGTAGATACATGACATTGCAGATTGCAATAGACGCCATTTTATATTCCCAAAATAAGTTCATACGAGCAGCTTAAATGTTAACCAATATCCTAGTATTAAAACCATTTGTAAAATGCTTGAATATAGACAGGGCGCCTCATGCTGTTATTGCTCAAATGTTGTAACAAATGCAAGCAAATACTATATCATGTCGAATTATAAGCAGCTATCATGTTTATCAGCTATCATGTAGTATAAGGTTATTGTAAACGGTATTATGATTTCGTTGCACTTTTGTAAGGTTTCTCATACATTGCAACCTATTATACCAACACCCGATCTGCTCTCCAATCACACATCAAATATTCACCAGGTTTGTACAGGTTCAGTGTTTATTGGGGACATCAAACCCTGTTCTTGTCTTTACATCAATACGTCCAAACGGACGTCCCGAAAATTATTGTGTGACCTTATACAATAAAAGGATTTAATTCAAACTAATCATTAAGCTAATATGAAACAAGAGGGCAAGAATGGCCCTGAAGCGCTCACCAGACAATCAGAGGAGAAGATTTTCAAAGTTTTCACTATATGCTTTTATAGAAAACTAGCCGGCCCTGGGGCGCGCCAATTTTGACCCCAGGGACATCATTTATATAACTTTTGTAGAGGACTTGAACACGATGATATGAGCCAAATATGAAAGATGAGAACCTTTCAGTTTAAGGGGAGAACATTTTCAAAGATTTCTCTATATGTTTCTACTGAAACTACCCACCCCTGGGGCGGGGCCAATTTTGACCCCAGGGCCATAATTTATATAACATTTGTAGAGGACCTGAACATGATTCTCTGTGCCAAATATGAAAGCTCAGCGCCTTCCAGTTTCAGAGGAGAAGATTTTCAAAGATTTCACTATGTTTCTATTGAAAACTTCCCACCCCAAGGGGCGGGGCCAATTTGAACCCCAGGGCCATAATTTATATAAATTTTCTAGAGGACCTAAACATGATGCTATGTGCCAAATATGCAAGCTGAGAGCCTTCCAGTTTCAGAGGAGAAGATTTTCAAAGATTTCACTATTTGTTTCCATTGAAAACAGCCCACCCCTGGGGCGGGGCCAATTTTGACCCCAGGGCTATAATTTATATAAATTTTGTAATGGACCTGAACATGATGCTCTGTGCCAAATATGAAGGATGAGAGCCTTTCAGTTTCAGAGGAGAAGATTTTCAAAGATTTCACTATTTGTTTCTATTCTGAAAACTACCCACCCCTGGGGCAGGGTCAATTTTGACCCCAGGGTCAAAATTAATATAACATTTGTAGAGGACCTGAACATGATGCTCTGTGCCAAATATGGAAGCTGAGCGCCTTCTAGTTTCAGAGGAGAAGATTTTCAAAGATTTCACTATATGTTTCTATTGAAAAATGCCCACCCCTGGGGCGGGGCCAATTTTGACCCCAGGGGCATAATTTATATAACTTTTGCAGAGGACCTAAACATGATGATCTGTGCTAAATATGCAAGCTGAGAGCCTTCCAGTTTCAGAGAAGAAGATTTTCAAAGTTTTCACTATATGTTTCCATTGAAAACTGGCCACCCCTGGGGCGGGGCCAATTTTGACCCCAGGGCCATAATTTATATAAATTTTGTAGAGGACCTAAACATGATGCTCTGTGCCAAATATGAAAGATAGGAGCCTTTCAGTTTCAGAGGAGAAGATTTTCAAAGATTTCACTATTTGTTTCTATTGAAAACTTCCCACCCCTGGGGTGGGGCCAATTTTGACCCCAGGGTCATAATTTATATAACTTTTGTAGAGGACATGAACACGATGCTATGTGCCAAATATGAAAGCTGAGAACCTTCTGGTTTCAGAGGAGAAGATTTTCAAAACTTTACTATATGTTTCTATTGAAAACTTTCAACCCCTGGGGTGGGGCCAATGTTGACCCCAGGGGCATTATTTATATAACTTTTGTAGAGGACCTATAGGTGATGCTATGTACCAAAGATGAAAGCTGAGAACCCTGTAGATTCAGAGGAGAATATTTTTAAAGGTTCAAATTGTTGACGCGGGACGACGGACGACGGACGACGCACGAGGATGGACGACGGACATCAGGCGATCACAAAAGCTCACCCTGAGCACTTTGTGCTCTGGTGAGCTAAAAACAAGTCCAACAGGGAGAGTCACATACGAAAGAGCACCGCGCCAAACACCACCAATCAAGAAACGGCACGGTAACTGTGTACTCAGGAGTCTTAAATGCTTTACTTTATTTTCAGAAATCAAATCAGAATATTTCGAATGTGTCTGACAATCCAAAGCAAACACTCGCTATTTTTCTGGCAAAAAAACATAAGTGTCAGATGTTGATGTCAATTCTGAAGGGAGGTGATCCCCGAAAACAAAAATTGCAACACAAAAAGAGAAAATTGCAGACTCGGTTTTATTGAGTATGTTCATGAGCAGTAATTGAAAGTGCAACACTGCTCACGCCACCTAGCACCGGCTTAAGCGGTATTCAATTTTCAGAACAAGAAGTACTGAAATTCATGATCTCGAAGGATCAGAAGGTATAACAACACAAGTGGCGAATGTGTGGTAACTGCTATAAATAATTCAGTAAACACGATACACTGGCTATCTTATCAGGATCCAAACTATGTATGCCAAGCAATATTTTGTTTTGGGCATTATAAAAATTAATCCCAATACGAATTTGGTCGCGATAAATGAGATAAGAACAAAACATGAATCAGACACTTATTATAGTTATTAGCCTAATAAGGGAGATCAAACTGGTATTTTTAAAAAGCTCAGATCGTGAGGTCACGCCAAGTAACTGGCATCTCAACAGGACCCACACTGTTTGAGGCATCACCTCCCTTCAAAATTCATAATCTTCACAAAAGCAGGTGTTAAGTGCTTGTGTGGCGGCCGTTAAACGTCGCAGTGTTTATGATCATGTTTCCAATGTTTGAAAACTTTATGCTTGATCCGATATATCTCATTGCTTGAAAAGAGAAAATAAAGATATCGGAATTCGAGCTGACATCATATTTTACAGCAGACTAAGGGTTAAATATCACCTGTGATAAAACTTTATGTGTTCACATGCCTCAACTTAATGTTCATAGTGCCATTATTTATCACGGCAATATCTATCAAGGAAAGGGGTTAAATATGCATTGTGTACTGTCGGTATGCCGGATAGGAGGTTTTAGGAAACGAAACTGAAAGTACTGAATATTACAAAAGAACTTCTCTAATGTGACCGCTTAACAATAAGCATTGGTGATTCTCAAAGAATTTGGTTACATAATTAATACAAACGCGTAACTAATGCCAAAAACCTAAAGCTTATACCGGAATATTCTTCCTGCATTAAGCTACCTCCTGTCATTAAGACCCAGATTTATACCTCATCTTCTGGTCGAATTAGAGAAGGTTTACTGTATTTCTTTATGGTACTCATTTCACAATTTTATACCTCAGCTGTTTGTCGAATTAGAGCAGGTTTCTTGTTAGTTTCAATTTCAACGATACACGAGTTTAGATAGATATTTGCAATGCTACGTGCAATTTCTGACGGGCTGAACAAACAGTCTGAATCCAGTCTGGATCCAGATAAAACACCTTGGCGTCGCACCTGTATCCAACGTATCTGACACCCTGAGCTACACTGTGAAAACATGCTAAAATAATACAAATACTTCAGCTATCTAATATTCATGAATTCAAGGACAAGGGGTTTAAAAGTTAGAATGAACAAACTATTTTACTCTTTCAACACATTACAGGTTGCAAATCATGTCCGCTTCAATTATAAATGTATTTTCTATTTCTATTCAACGGAATAATGAGGCGGTAAAACTGGTTAGATGTGGAGAAGACGTCTTATCTAGACAGAGACTGATTGTAGAGTTGATCGACATTGGCCCAGGTATTAGTTATTTGATTATGATAGAAATTTCAGAACATGTCTTTGATTACTGCAAAAATTTTAGATCCAGATGAGACCCAATGTTATTCTGTGTGTGATCAGGATTCAGTCTGGTTGACGCCCTCGTCGTACTTGATCATGATCCAGTCTGTTTGGCGCCTTCATTGTGTTTTAAAAGAAATACAAGAAACACCTACAGTTAAAGTAAATGATTTGTGTTCGTTTTACGGACGAAAATGTACAGTAAAAATTTGAGTAGATTTATTTGGGTGCGTCCGGGATTCAATGATAAATGGCCGTTAAATCAGGAGCGATACACTTTGTAAACGTGCTGTGTGTGTGTCCTTCAGCACTCTCGCTACTAACTATTAACGACATCTGCTACAAGTTTCTTTCCTTTCTTGTTCTCCTTATACCGCAGTAACAAACAACTTGAATGCGGATGAGACAACGGGTTACTCGGAGTCTGATCTGGATCCAAACTGTGTTAAAGCGAAGCGTTAACACATTGGTATACTGTTATACTTAGACATGTCAATCTCTTCTTAACAACCGGTGTTTTGTATATGTTTACCAGTTGCATAGTGAATAAATATTTAATGAGTTTTCGCTCTGTTTATTTTGTTGAGATATAACATGAATTTATACTTACAATGACTGATCAGTTTACTTTTCTGGAATTTTCACTTCACTTATGGACCAAATGTTTGATGGGCCATTTATAGGGACACATCCAAACAATACAGACCAAGAACAACGTGCAAACATTGCAGACCCTTAGCCCCATTATTGGAACACATGCAGACTATTGGTCTAGTGTCCGTAATGGAAGACAGGAAAAAGCAATATAGATTCAGAGAATATAGAATTATTCAGAGGGACACATTTTAACAATGTAGACAAGTGTCATTATAGGGGTACATGTTAACAGTGTAGATCCAACGTCAAGTGTCCCTTTTAGGGACAAATGCAAACAATGTAGATCAAGAGTATAGTGTCCCTTATGGGGACAACTGTCAACTGTGTAGACCCAAGGCCCAGTGTTCCTCATAGGGACACGTGCAAACTATAGACCCTGATTCCAGTGTATCTTATAGAAAGCATTTGCAAACAGTGTAGACCCACACTTAAATGACCCGTATAAAAGACACATTCAAATGGTGTATACTCTAAGGCTTGTGTCCCATATAAATCCATAGTCAAACAACATTGACCCAGAGTACAGTGTCTATTATAGAGACACATGCAAAAAGTGTTGACCAAGAACCCCGTGTCCTTCATACGGACATATGCAAACAATGTAGACCCACAACCTTTATAGGACCATTTAACATTTAACATTTACATGCAGTGTCATTTGTAAGGACAAGTGTAAATAGTGCAGACTCAAGGCCAATAGTACCTACAGGGCAATTGCACAATGTAGGCCCACAGCCCCATGTCCCATATAAAGATACGTGTTAACAATGAAGACCCGCCATTCATTGTTCCTTGTAGTGATGCATGAAAACAATGTAGTCCAAGAACACAGTGCACCTGATGTAAAGGGGCATATGCAGGCGGCGTAGACACCGAGTCAAATATCCCTCATAAGAATACGTACAAACAGTGTAGACCCAGAACAATTGGTCCTTTTAGGAATACATGAAAGCAGTGTAGGCACATGGTCCAAACATGCAAACAGTGTAGATCCACAAAGGTCAACAAGCAAATTGGCTAATTTCATCGCCAATTACTTGTTTATAGGGACAAACAAACATTGTAGACCCAGAGTACAGTGTCCCTTATTTGGACACATGCAAACTATGTAGACCCAGACCGTATTGTCTTTTATGAGGACACTTGCAATTAATTTAGACTGCTATTCACGTCAATATACCTACCTGTAAATAGTGTAGACCCAGATGAGACAACTCATGCAGGAGCTGTCTCATCAGGGTCAGCACTATTTACAAGTTGATTGTGCAACCAGTGCACTCCACAGCAGTGATTGCACAGCGATATACTTGTACACAGTGAAGATATAATTAATTATACAAAAGGGCATGGATAAAGACGGAGAAATGTATTTTAAAATTTAGCAAGCGAAGGGTTAAAACTCTGATATGCTACAAGGTTTATTTACCTTTGATCCATTAACCCTTTTGGTGCCAAATTTCTATTTGTCGTCTGCAATCCAATTATGTTAAATCATTCGGTACAATAAGGAAATGAGATAAATAAATGCAAATTCCAAAGGAATAAAAACAAAATAGAGATTGAGACAAGAAGTGAAGTCCCTGATCAGACGCCGCCTAGTAAAGGTGGCGTCTGATCTGTGATTGCACTGTATGTAGTGAAGCATTTATGCCACATTGCTGGTGAAAGGGTTAATGGTCTTATGAAACCATTGACCAAATATCAAACAAATTGGATCCTGATGAAACTACAAGTTACACGGCGTTTTATCAAAGGTGTTTACAGATGTAAGTCATGTCACGCTTAGCACTTGCTTGATTCAATCCCCGTCAATATAGTACTTAAGACTGCAATGACTTAGATAGATCGATTTATTTCAATATCGAGCAAAAAGACAATATTTAACACATGCAGATTTTATAATATTATAACAATATAAAAATGATACTAGTATTAGGAGCTTGTAAGTCAAATCAATATCATCGATGACATAAAAAGAGCAAATATATCACTTATTTCCATTGCGGTCCTTGTTATTGATGGCCTGATATAGAGAGGCATCAAGTATGAAGAAAATTACATAATTCACTGTAATGGAAAAATTAAAAAATATATATTATATTTATCACAGAATTGTAAATGCCCTATTAATTACTAGAATCATATAAACAATATGAAATAAGTTCAGCACTTAGTGTGAAATATAAATATTCTGTATCATTATTTTACACCAGATATGGTAATGGAACAGGGATAGTTCGTATCTGCATATTCTGAATATGCTTTCTCACGGCGTTCTTTGGGTCTAGATTGCACATATATTAAGCAAACAATGAACCATTCACGGCCACTCATACCTAAGTACTGGTGTATATTTTAACAAAGAAAGATTCGGCAATTATGTATTATTACCCATATTTTGTCTCGACTCTCTGCGTTGGTCTTCTTTCTTCTATTCACAACACCAGTCTAGGAGAATTTATTCAAACAATAAAAATATCTACGATCACAAAGCCCATGATATCAGATGACAGGTATTGAAGTAGATTTGTATTGGTCCACAATTTGGCAACCGCTAAATAGTAAAGAACATGAACAATATCGGGTAAATGTAGAAGTACAGAATATTTCACGTCGCATAACCCTTTTCCATTGCATATTATTTGGTGTTTATGATAAAGGTATGAAGCGTCTAAACAAGTGTGTTTAGTTGTGAGTAATGTGATTTTAGTATGCTACATGCTAGGATGCCTGTAATGACCCAGTTCCCTTATAGAGACACATAGGCATACTGTAGACCCGGCACTGAGTGTCCCTCTCAGAGACACGTACTACCAATATGGATACAGAGTCAAGTGTATACTTTATAGGGAGACGCAAACAAACTATGTTGACAATGAATCCTAAACAACGCATGCACATACTGTAGATCCGGCACCCGGTAGTCCTCAACTAGTTCCAGGCCAGCTTCCCTCACATATAGGCACAGATGCAAACATTGTAGAGACTAAGCCCAGTGTCCCTTAAACTATGAGAAACCCAGATTCTGGTGTATCTTATTTAAACATGTAATGAATGTAGATCTAGTCAAGTACCCCTTATATAGACACATGGAAACAGTGAAGACTATGTCCAGTACTTCGTATAAGAATAGACGCAAACAGTGTGGATCAAAAGTATAAGAGACAAATGTAAAAATGTGTAGACATAGTCCATTATCACTTATAGAGACGCATTCAAACAGTATAGACCCAGTCCAGTATCCCGTATAGAGTCAAATGCATACAATGTAGATCCAGTTCAGTATTCCGTAGAGACAAATGCAAACAGTGTAGACCCAGTCCAGTATCCCATTTTAGAGACACATGTAAACAGTGTAGACCCAGTCCAGTATTCCGTATAGACAAATGCAAACAGTGTAGACCCAGTCCAGTATCCCTTAAAGAGACAAATGCAAACAGTGTAGACCCTGTCCAGTATCCCTTTTTAGAGACACATGCAAACAGTGTAGACCCAGTCCAGTATTCCGTAGAGACAAATGCAAACAGTGTAGACCCAGTCCAGTTTCACTGATAGACACGTGCAAACAGTGTGGAGCCAGTCCAGTATCCCTTATTGAGGCACATGCACACAGGGCAGACCAGTCCAGTATCCCTTATAGACACAAGAAAACAGTGTAGACCCAGTCCAGTTTCACTTGTCGCATATTTAACCTTTTATTACACTTTAAAAACTACTACTAACAATCTAAGCAATATGCTGTACCAGGTAAAAGTTATTTTCAGTTGTACTTTCATTTTTCTATGGATGATATACCTCCTACCATGGAACAAGACCGATGGATCATCTCAACAGACCGATGGAACATCTCGTGGCGCTAATGCATGGTACGTCATAACATTAAACTTCAACAGAAATTCTACCCTAAAAGCTAAAGAAAATACCTTTCATAAGGATTTCATATTTCGTGACATTTAAATAAATGAAACTGGACTAATCCGTTTTTATTGATATTGTTTGTGTTATTTTGTTTAGTTGATATTTCCCGCTGGTTAATTTGGTACGTTATATTTCCCTCTCTTTTGCCGTCTGCAAATAACTGAAATACTGTTAAACTCACTCACTCAATCACTCTCTTTTTTCGGGGAAGTGATGGTAGTGCCTTTAAACGATAAAATATTGACCCGCATGCAATAATAATACTAGTAAATGTATTCCTCATATAACTTCATATTACTGATTACAAATTATAGCGTTTTGTAATGAAATTTCAAAAGCGTAAACTGGTACAAAAGACAAAGGTCTTCAAGTGTGTGCCATACCAAATATCGTATAAAAACTCCGTCATGTTTTATCTGAATTTTGCCACATTATTTTTAAAGATTATATGAAAAGATTATCAGTGTTGAAGTGGATATAATTCGTACACATTCATTTGAGACGATGTCTAATTCAAATCGACGTCATTAATCACGATGATATGCAATAATCGACGTCAATAATCATGTTGATATGTAGTAATCGATGTCCATGATCATGTTGAGATGTAACAGTCGTTGTCAATAATCACGTTGAGATGTAACAAGTGACGTTAATAATAAAGTTGGGATGTAACAATGTTTAACGTTGTACCTTCCATATGTACACTTTTTCATAAAAATTCAATATCATTGTATCGACAAGTGTACTTTATAAACTCGTATTCATTTTCTGTGTTGTTATAATTTCTGGTCCGTCAGAGTCGTCAGTTTCGATGTTATAGGGTTTGGACATTGAATACAACTTAAGCTATGGGTATGTGAGTAGTGTTGCACTTTTAATAATGCCCATGAATAGATTTAATAAAACCGAGTCTGAATTTTTCTCTTTTAACATTGCTACTTGTCAAAATTTGCTTTCAAGTTATCTCCTAATTACTGAATTTAAGACTTGTAGGTTGATTTGGTATCTGCTGATGTCATCTTGGCATTAAGCTAAAACACGATAATTGCGTTCGCAGAATTATAAAAAAAGTATCTAATTAGAGTCTTTGAAGACTTTGTTACACTACTTTATTTTCAAAAAATAAAATAAGAAAACTCGCAATGTGCCTGACAAATCCAAGCTGTTTACAGATACGAATCGGTCGCGATAAATAGGATGAGAATAAAACACGAATGAGACATTTGTTATAATTGTTAGCCAAATAATGGAGAATAAACTGTTATTTTCAAAGAGCCCAGATCATAAGTACACGCATACAAACTTGCGTCTCAACAGGATCTATACTGTTTGGCGCTTGATCAATTTATTTTCCAATGTCTCAAATTAAGAAATCGGATTTTTTAGCTGACATCATGTTTTTCAGTAGGTTAAATCGCACCTGTGATAAAACCTTCTGTGTTCATATGCTACAAATTATTGTTTATGGTGCCGTTATTTATTATAGGGGAAAGGTTTAAAATGCATGTGTAATTAGCAAGACATCATGTTTACTAATCATATGAGCCATATGTTATTGGTCTACTCTGTTTGTATCGACGAGTATACGTAGTAAAAGGTTAAGGTTGACATACTGTATAATAGTTGCGCGTGTGTCTCCTTTAACACTCGCGCTACCAACTATTAACGACATCTGCTATAAGTTTGTTTTCTTGCTCTACCTATACCACAGTAACAACAATTTGAATGCGGATGAGATAACGGGTTACTCAGGGTCTGATCTGGATCCAAACTATTTAAAAGCGAAGCGTTTACACATTAGTATACTGTAACACTTAGGCATGTTAATCTCTTCTTAACAACCGGTGTATTTGTAGATGTTTACCAGTTGCATAGTGAATAAATATTATTGGGTTTTCGTTCTGTTTATTGTGTTCAGATATAACATGAATTTGTGCTTACAATGGCTGTTCAGTTTACTTTTATGGACCTTTCACTTCACTTATGGACCAAATGTTTGATGGGGTATTTTTGTTCCCTTTTTAAATCAGATACATTAATGTTAGTTATTTGAATTCTGAATCATGCCAAACAATAATAGTTGATTCGAAAATAAAACCAATTAAATAACAACATTTACGTGACATTTAACACATGTTCTCGGTATTTTAACTTTTCAACAAAATAAAGGTTATTCAAAGAAAGTAAATAAGGTCACCTTCCAAGAGGTCCAAAAATAGCCATGTTATGGTTTAACGTCTTGAAGGAGAATTGAAGACAAGGTTACCTTCAACGAAGCCCAACAAAAGTTAATGTTAGGTTATAAAATCCCCCAAAAAAGAGAAAACAATGTCATCTTCGCCCAGCAACATGGCGTGAAACAAACACAAACACAAACACATGCAAACGGTGCAGACCCAGAGACCATTGTCCCCTTAAGTGATACAAGCAAATGATGTAGACACAGAGCTCAGTGTCCATTTTTAAAGGGAGACATGTAAACGGTGCAGACCCAGAGTCCCTCGTCCCCTTTAGTAATACATGCAAATAATGTAGACCCAGAGCCCAGTGTCCATTATATAACTGGAGACGAGTACAAATGTACAGCTCCAGTGTTG
Source organism: Azorinus chamasolen (assembly GCA_963576725.1). Lineage (NCBI taxonomy): Eukaryota > Metazoa > Mollusca > Bivalvia > Cardiida > Solecurtidae > Azorinus > Azorinus chamasolen. The sequence goes on along the minus strand of OY755250.1, from coordinate 37,383,589 downwards.
ATTATCCCTTGTAAGAACACATGCAAACAGTGTAGACCCAGAAACCAGTGCCCGTACAGAATCGCTTGCAAATAATGTATCCGCTGAGCCCTGTGTTCTTAACCCCTTCCCTCATATAAACGTGTTTTCACGCATCTGCAAACAGAGTAGACCCAGATCAGACGGCTCCTAGAGGAGCCGTCTGATCAGGGTCTACTCTGTTTGCTAATAGAATTTGATAAATTTGTTTATTTGCTTTCTAAAATGTCCACCTTCCATATTTCTTTATAACTATAGTGTTCATGAATATTGAGTAGGTATTGAAATTCGGAATAAACATAGAACAGGGAAAGGGTTAAATCAGCACAGACAACAATGTAAACGAAGCGCCCAATGTCCTTGATGGGAACAAGTGCAAACAGTGCAGACCTAGAGCCCGGACTGCGTTATAGAGACACATGCAATCAAGTTAGACCCGGAGTAAAGTAACCCTTATAGCAACGTATGCAAAAGGTATTTACCACGAAAGCACTTATAGGGACCCGTTTAAATAATGTATACATATCCGAAATTCACTGTTCCTCATAGGGAGGCAAATGCAAACAACTTAGACCCAGAGTCAAGTTTCCTTAAAGGAAGACACATGCTAACTATATATTTCCGTATCCCTTTAAAAGAAAAACTACACATAGCAGACCCAGTGTCTAGAGACACATACCCAGAAGCCCGTATCCCTTACATATACGGACACATGCAAACTATATAGACAAAGATCACCGTGTTTCTCACATATAGGGATACATGCAAACATTGTAGGCAAGCATTAGCCAAATGTTCCTTTGTAGACTCATAGTTCAATGTCCCTTATAGACACAAATGCAAACAAGGTGGATCCAAATCCCAGCCTCCCTAGTATGAATATATACAAACAGTGTAGACACTATTGTCACAGCTATTTCCCTTATTTGGACAGGTGCATAGACCAATGCCACTTGTAGGGACAACGCCAAACAGTGTGAACCCAGTTCATTAGCCTTATAGGGATACATTCAAAGAGTACAGACTAGTCCAGTGTGCGTTATAGAGACACATCCAAAGTGTAGACCCAAACCCATTGTCCCTTACTGGGACACGTACACGCAGTTTAGAATCAGAGCCCGGTGTCAATTAAAGGGATACGTGCAAACAGTATAGACCCAGAGTTTAATTCCGTTATATACGGACAAATACAAGCAATGCAAACCCAGAATCCTGTGTCTCTTATACGAGACACAAACAACTATTTCAGGCCCTTAGCCCATTGTCCGTAATAGGGACACGTGTAAACTATAGATCCAGAGGCCTTCCAGGGACATATGCAAAGAGTGGAGACCGAGAGCCATTTGTGTGTCCTTTGTAGAAACACATGCGAACCGTAGACACGGAACACTATACGGACAATATAGACCTAAAATCCTTTATATTGCCGAAGAGTCCTTATCCTTTTTTAAGGGGGAAAACAGCATAGATCCAGACCCAAGTGTCCCTAATAGGGACACATACAAACAGTGTAGTACCAGAGTCCATTGTTCCTTATAGAATACATATGAAAACAATGTAGACCCAGAATCGAGTGGCTCTTATAAGTACACGTGCTAACAGCATAGACCCAGAGCCCAGTGTCCCTCATAGGAATGCATGTAAACAATGCAGACCTAGCTCTAAGCACACTTTATAGGGACAAATGCAAATAAAGTAAACAGTCTAGTCATGAGTTCCTCTAATAGGGGCACATGCACACGGTGTAAACCTAGTCCAAAATCCCTTATAGGGACAAATGTAAACAATGTAGACCCAAAATCCAGTGTCCATTATAGGGACACATGCAAACTAAATGTACCAAATGCCCCTTATAGGAAAACATGCAAACAATGTAGACCCAGAGCTCAGCCTGACATATAGAGCACATGTAAAGAGTGAAGATCAAGAGTCCTTTGTCCCTTATATGGATGTACGCACACAATGTAGAGCATCTCCCAATGTCCTTATATGGACATATACATGTAAACAATGTAGACCGAAAGCTTAATTGCATAATATCAATTAAAGGAACATGTGCATAAAGTGTAGATACAGAGCACAGACTTACAAGGTAACATACAAATAGTGAAGACCTTGAGCCCTATTTCTATTATATGGACGCATACAAACAATGTAGACTCAGTGCCAAACACCGCTTATTGGGACATATACAAAGTGTTTAGACCCAGAGTCCGGTCTTTGATTGGAACACTTGCAAAGTAGAACCAGAATCTAGTGTCCCTTATAGGGACTGATGCAAACAATGAAGACCCATAATCCAGTGTTTTATTGGAACACTTACAAACACAGTAGACCCGGATTACAGTATCCCTTTTAGGTATGTATACACACAAACAGTTGATACCTAGAGTCCAGTGTTCTTTATTAGAACACGTTCAAGCAATGTAGACCCAGAGTCCAGTGTCCCTTTACGGACACATGCAAACAAAGTAGACACAGTGTCCAGTGTCCCTTTACGGACACATGCAAACAAAGTAGACCCAGAGTCCAGGGTCCCTTTACGGACACATGCAAACGAAGTAGACATAGAGTCCAGTGTCCCCTACGGGACATTTGCAAATAAAGTAGACCCATAGTCCAGTGTCCCTTTTGGGACAAATGGAAACAAAGTAGACCCAGGGTACAGTGTCTTTTAGGGACACTTGCAAACAGTGGAGAGCCATGGCCCAGTGTATTTTATGAATATGTGTAAAACATGTAAGCAGTACATGCGATGTAGTGCACACATTGTAGACTAAGTGCCCCTATAGGCTATATAAAATAAAGAGCTTCTCGGCGTCTCATCAGGATCCAAACTGTTTGTAGATACAATTGCAGATTCAAGGTTATATAAAGTAAAGAGTTTCTCGGCGTCTCATCAGGATCCAAACTGTTTGTAGATACAATTACAGATTCAAGGTAATATAAAGTAAAGAGCTTACTGGCGTCTCATCAGGATCCGAACTGTAGATACAATTACAGATTCAAGGTTATATAAAGTGAAGGGCTTCTCGGCGTCTCATCAGGTTCCAAACAGTTTGCAGATGCAATCACGAATCATTCAACGGCAGGTTTAAGGTTAAATACACTAACAAATGGGTAAAGTAAAGACAAAACAGGTAATATCTATAAATACACTTTATTGATCTTCTCACAACCTTTCCATGACTGTCGACACTTATACAGTAAAAACCCTATAAAGCAACCACTTAAATTCTGGGTCGTAATGGCAGGTGGTAGCTTAATGCAAGATGAATGTATTCCAGATAGTTCTGGCAGAAGCTTTGCGTTGTTTTTGCATTAAGCCACAACCTGTTTTAAATAACACATATATCCATAATGTGGTTGCTTTAGAAAGATTTTATTGTATTTGGTATTATGACCCTTTCCATTATATAAACATGTGTTCATGCATCGGCAAACACTGTGTACACAGGTCAAATGGCTCCCATAGGAGCCATCTGATCAGGGTCTGCTCTGTTTGCTTAAATAATTTGATAGGTCCGTTTCTTGAGTTTCTAAAATGGCTACAATGTGCCACCTTCAAGATTTCACTGTAACTATCTTGTTCATGAATATTAAGCAGATAATGAAATTTGGAATAAACAGGGAAAGGGTTAAAATAACATTTCCAAACCTCAGAAGACTTTGGTAATAGTGGTTATCATGCACCTAATAAACATAGTATTGCATTTTAACACCTGCAGTGCCATGAAGATGGGTATGTGATTCCATATGCAAATAAACTGGAACCAGATGAAAAGCCAAGTAACTCGGCATTTTATCAGGATCCAAACTGTTTGACACTTTTCATATTTTTATAAAGAATTTTGAACAAATACAATGTAACTCACTTTAAAACTTGAAGCAGACGAAAATGTGTCCAGCAGACGACAATGTATCTAGCAGACTAAAATGTGTCTATGAGACGACAATGTGTCTAGCAGACGACAATATAAGAATCTGAAAGAGTTAACTTCTACTTACCGTACATTTTGTAAACAATTTCCCACCCCACTCAGTGATTTGTTTTACCTGCGAGTGTCCTGTACTCACAAAAGTCTATGGGAATGCAAAGTTTCAAAATCCCAATAATGCATTGAAATTTGTAACAGAATTTTTTATTTTGAAGTTTTATTAATATCTTAATTATGATCAATACCTAGTTTTTCATTAGCTATTAGTAGGAAGAGACCAGCTTTTACAAATACCTTTGACTGGGTACTTCAATGCATTTTCATAGAATATTTGGACTCTTTCTTTCAATTTGGGGACTCGCAGATTTGCAGTTTATCGAGTCCCAGGACTCATGCAAGACAAATTGTAAAATAATCATTGCAGCCACATTTTACCACTAATTATCTAGCCTCTTCTGATTGACAGTGCCATTTGTTACAATCACATCTTCATGTCAATGCGTAGTAGTTACAAAATCATACAATTACTACTATGTACAACATCCTAATTACAACTTGATTACAAACCTCTTGTTTATCATTTGTTTACATACCTTTTTGTTTATAATTGTTTACAAAATGTTTATTTCTGTATTTACTTCTTTGTACATAATTACAGATATATAATATTTTAGTTTTCTAGTCTGGCATTTCAGCTGTAATAACGTTTAGCCTGCCATGGGCGGCTGAGTGAATACCTATGCAAACAGTTTGGATCCAGATGAGACGCTGAGTAACTCCGCGTCTCATCAGGATCCTGTTTGACGCCCAGATTACATGTTGGTAGACAAATTGATTATAACTTGAATTTTGAAAATGAAGTAGGTCAAACATTATGTAAACAAGAGGGCAAGAATGGCCCTGAAGCGCTCACCAGACAACCAGAGGAGAAGATTTTCAAAGTTTTCAGTATATGTTTCTATAGAAAACTAGCCGGCCCTGGGAAAAACTTGTCGGGGACCTGAATATACCTTCTGATCCTTCGAGATCATGAGTTTCAGTACTTCTTGTTCTAAAAATTGAATACCGCTTAAGCCGGTGCTAGGGGGCGTGAGCAGTGTTGCACTTTCAATTACTGCTCATGAACAAACTCAATAAAACCGAGTCTGCAATTTTCTCTTTTTGTGTTGCAATTTTTGTTTTCGGGGGATCACCACCCTTCAGAATTTATGATGCTATGTGCCAAATATGAAAGCTGAGAACCTTCCAGTTTCAGAGAAGAAGATTTTCAAAGATTTCACTATTTGTTTCTATTGAAAACTGTCCAACCCTGTGGCAGGGCCAATTTTGACCCTAGGGCCATAATTATTATAACTTTAGTAGACGACCTAAACATGATGCTCTGTGCCAAATATGAAAGCTGAGAACCTTCCAGTTTCAGAGAAGAAGATTTTCAAAGATTTCACTATTTGTTTCTATTGAAAAATGCCCACCCCTGGGGCGGGGACAATTTTGACCAGCTACCATAATTATTATAACTTTAGTAGACGACCTGAACATGATGCTATGTGCCAAATATGAAAGCTGAGAGCCTTCCGGTTTCAGAGAAGAAGATTTTCAAAGATTTCACTATTTGTTTCTATTGAAAACTGCCCACCCCTGGGGCGGGGCTAACTTTGACCCCGGGGTCATAATTCATATAAATTTTGTAGAGGACCTGAACATGATGCTATGTGCCAAATATGAAAGCTGAGAGCCTTCCAGTTTCAGAGAAGAAGATTTTCAAAGATTTCACTATTTGTTTCTATTGAAAACTGTCCAACCCTGTGGCAGGGCCAATTTTGACCCTAGGGCCATAATTATTATAACTTTAGTAGACGACCTAAACATGATGCTCTGTGCCAAATATGAAAGCCGAGAACCTTCCAGTTTCAGAGAAGAAGATTTTCAAAGATTTCACTATTTGTTTCTATTGAAAACTGCCCACCCCTGGGGCGGGGACAATTTTGACCAGAGACCATAATTATTATAACTTTAGTAGACGACCTGAACATGATGCTATGTGCCAATATGAAAGCTGAGAGCCTTCCGGTTTCAGAGAAGAAGATTTTCAAAGATTTCATTATTTGTTTCTATTGAAAACTGCCCACCCCTGGGGCGGGGCTAACTTTGACCCCGGGGCCATAATTCATATAAATTTTGTAGAGGACCTGAACATGATGCTATGTGCCAAATATGAAAGCTGAGAGCCTTCCAGTTTCAGAGAAGAAGATTTTCAAAGATTTCACTATATGTTTCTATTGAAAACTGCCCACCCCTGGGGCCGGGCCAATTTTGACCCCGGGGCCATAAATAATATAACTTACGTAGAGGACCTGAACATGATGATATGTGCCAAATATGAAAGCTGAGAACCTTCCAGTTTCAGAGGAGAAGATTTTCAAAGATTTCACTATATCTTTCAATTGAAAACTGTCCACCCCTGGGGCGGGGCCAATTTTGACCCTGGGGCCATAATTTATATAAAATTTGTAGTGGACCTGAACATGATGCTAAGTGCCAAATATGAAAGCTGAGAGCCTTTCAGTTTCAGAGAAGAAGATTTTCAAAAATTTCACTATTTGTTTCTATTGAAAACTGCCCAACCCTGGGGCGGGGCCAATTTTGACCCCGGGGCCATAATTTATATAACTTTTGTGGAGGACCTGAGCATGATGCTATGTGCTAAATATGAAAGCTGTGAACCTTCCGGTTTCAGAGGAGAAGATTTTCAAAGATTTCACTATATGTTTCTATTGAAAACTGCCCAACTCTGGGGCGAGGCTAATTTTGACACCAGGGCTATAATTTATATAACCTTTGTAGAGCACCTGAACATGATGCTATGTGCCAATTATGAAAGCTGAGAACCTTCCAGTTTCAGAGAAGAAGATTTTCAAAGTTTTACTATATGTTTCTATTGAAAACAAGGCACCCCTAGGGCGGGGTCAATTTTGACCCCAGGGGCATAATTTATATACCTTTTTTAGAGGACCTGAATATGATGCTATGTGCCAAAGATGAAAGCTGAAATCCCTGTAGATTCAGAGGAGAAGATTTTTAAAGGTTCAAATTGTTGACGACGGTCGACGAACGACGCACGACGCACGACGCATGCCGACGGACAACAGGCGATCACAAAAGCTCACCCTGAGCACTTTGTACTCTGGTGAGCTAAAAACAAGAGCCGCGTGCAATTCCAATGCTCGTCTGAAAAAATGTTGGTGCTTGTCCAGTTAAATTATATTTTTTGGAAAACAATAAAGGACCATAACTCCAAAGTTTTCAAATCAAGAGTTATGGTTCTTTGTAGGGGCCTTTCCCTGAATCAGATTCATGAGTTTCAAGCTGGTACCTCATATACTTTTTGAGTAATGAGCTATATTAAAAATTTTGCACGCTGCCAACAAAGACAACAACGCCTACAACCCAGTGATCACAATACCTCCACTTTTCTTCGAAACAAAGGAAAAAGGGCCAAACAAGGAAAAAGGACAATAACTCCAACAAGAGGGCCAGAATGGCCCTGAAGCGCTCACCAGACAATCAGAGGAGAAGATTTTCAAAGTTTTCACTATATGTTTCTATTGAAAGCTGGCTACTCTCGGGGCAGGGCCAATTTTGACCACAAGGGCATAATTTATATAACATTTCTAGAGGACCTGAACATGAAGCTATGTGCCAAATATGAAAGTTATGAACCTTCCAGTTTCAGAGAAGATTTTCAATGTTTTTACTATATATTTCTATTGAAAACTGACCACCCCTGGGGTGGGGCCAATTTTAACCCCAGGGGCATAATTTAAACAAGGCCATACAAAGTTCTGACTAAAGGCGATCAACTGTTCTTCTGAACGGGTATGTGTACCCTAGCACTCCAAACTGATTTTTTACTTAATAGTTTCAAGTAATACAATTTCATAATTTATTTCAAATCTTTAATTTGGCATTCTGGAGTCTTTACATGATTTACCCTTCTTCTGAACTGCAGGGCAGGTTATAATAATATCATAATGCCAATCACTATTATTAATAAACCATTCCCTCATATAAACGTGTTTTCACACATTTGAAAACAGGGTAGACCCAGATCAGATGCCTCTGATCAGGGCCTGCTCTGTTGGTTAATGGAATTTGTTACATCTATTCCTTAAGTTTCTAAAATGGCTACAATGTTCCACCTACTATATTTCATTATAACTATTTTGTAGATGAATATTCAGTAGGTTGTGAAATTTGGAAAAAAATGGATACAATGTTCCACCTTCCATACTTCATTTTAACTATTTTGTTCATGAATATGCAGTAGGCATTCAGTAGGCATTCAAATTAATAATAAACATAGAACAGGCAAAGGGTTAAGACTAACACTGGCTCCAGCACCAGATACAGGTGCACTAAAAATAGCCACTGTTCATCTCTCTCTACTGCTTGACTGGATGACCTCTTTATGAGCAAAGAGAAGATGCTTAAAAACGCAGTCAGCTATAAGTTTGCTAGAAAACTGTCCACCCTGGGGTGTAGCCAATTTTGACCACAGGAGCATAATTTATATAACTTTGATAGAGGACCTGAACATGATGCTATGTGCCAAATATAAAAGCTGAAAACCTTCCAGTTTCAAAGGGGATGATATTCAAAGTTTTCACTATATGTTTCTATAGAAAACAATGCACCCCTGGGGCGGGGCCAATTTTGACCCCAGGGACATAATTTATGTAACATGTAGAGGACCTACAGATGATGCTATGTGCCAAAGACGAAAGCTTAGCCCGTGTAGATTCATAGGAGAAGAATTTTAAAGGTTCAAATTGTTGACGACGAACAACGGACGACAATGGACGACGGACATCAAGCGATCACAAAAGCTCACCCTGAGCACTTTGTGCTCTGGTGAGCTAAAAATGCATACACTTAAGAGTTGTGGTTTTTGTGCAGTGACATTGGCTTCCTTTAGATGTATCATTATGTGAAATTTAGTGGCCATAAGTTAAATACTTTTCCGAGTCATTAGCTACATAAAATGTAAGTATAAAAATACAAAGGGCAGTAACTCACAAATTTAGAAATCAATAGTTATAGTTCTTATGTAGGGGTCATCTCCTGAATGAGATCTACTAACCTATGAAGTATCATGTTGACACCTCTTATACTTTTCGAGTTATGAGTTACACTAAAGTTTTTGCACGGCGACGATCATGACGAGAACGCCTACGACTCAGTGATCACAATAGCTGGACTTTTCTTCGAAACAGACGAGCTAATAAAGTTTAACCCTATACTCCATTTGTATATAAATACTCATGTCAGATATAACACTATGAATATTGATTTGATTAATTTTTAAAATGGCACATGATCACAGACAGTGGTGGCCATTGCAGAATGGAAGTGGTAGAATATCAGAATGGTAGTGGTAGAATATCAGAATGGTAGTGGTAGAATATCAGAATGGTAGTGGTAGAATATCAGAATGGTAGTGGTAGAATATCAGAATGGTAGTGGTAGAATATCAGAATGGTAGTGGTAGAATATCAGAATGGTAGTGGTAGAATATCAGAATGGTAGTGGTAGAATATCAGAATGGTAATGGTAGAATCATATCTGTGTTATTTCATAAGCAAACAGAGTGGACCCTGGTCAGACGGATTCTACAGGAACTGTCTGATTTGGGTCTACTCCGCTTGCAAAGGTGTAGAAGGCATACTTATGGAAGCTGAATTACAAAACTCAAGGTCATCAGTGTTGTACACTATAAAACCAACACCAATCATATCATATGGTCAAGATAAGCAAGAGCATCACATGATCTAGTTGTTTATATAAGAACAAAGGTTAAAAAAGAACAAAGGTTCAATTATTTAATATTAATTATATATCATGGTTAATCAAGAATTACAATTATTTCAACACCTTTGGTAAGTTGTTATCAACGGAATATTCTTATACAATTATTTTCTATAGGCTTAAATAGAATTATTGCTTCATCTGGTTGGCAATGCCTTTTATCAACAATATTGGCTTGAATACTTATTAGCCAAAACTAACATCTTTATTTCTCCACCAAACCCAATAGTCTGACTACTCTAAAGAATATTGTTGAAGAGTTTGGTTGAGAAATAAAAGAGCAACTGTTGAATAGTTTTTGAATTGTTAATTTACACATCTTATCAGATTCAGTGTTTCTGCATAATATAGACATACAACCGTCAGCTGACTGGAGTATTTACCTCGTCATACAGTTATTGTATTCACCACTTATATAAAAGTATATTCCCCAATTTGCCATTGATATACAAGTCTATTCTTCATTTTTCCATTTATATACAAGTCAATTCCTCCATTTATCATTTATGTACAGGTCCATTCCTCAATTTACCACCTAATTTACCAATTTACCATTCCTCAATTTACCACCTATATAAAAGCATTTCCAATATTTACAATGTTATGCAGCAAATGAAATTATGACAGATCTGGCTCTACAATTTCTGCCAAAACAAAATCATCCTGTGTACATATGCCATTACAAAAAAAACCACTAATACATGTAGCTATTTATGATTATAAATCCTCTCACAAGTTTTACCCTTTCATACTGTAAGTACAGTAAAACCTCTCTATAACGGCTACTAAATTGTGTTAATTAGATGGTATTTAGGGCAGGTGGTTGCTTAAAGCAAGGTGACAGTAAAGCAGAACGCTCCTATACGCTCCCTTGGCTGTGGTTTCGCTAGATAGTAGATATGGACAGTGGGAATCTGGTTAATCCATTCATGCGCGTCACTAATTAGATGACGAGGCATTTGGCTACCTTAAGAGAGTATATGGCCGTTATTGAGAGGTTTCACTATACCCGTATACCATAATCATTGATGGACCATTCCTCTCTGAACATTCAGCATTGAATGGGTCAAAGTACAAAGTAAGTTAATTTGTTACAATGTCTTAAAGGTGAAACATAAAAGTAACCAGAGCAGACCCTGATCAGACGGCTCCCACAAGGGTCTACTGTTTGAAAATGCATCAAAATTCATGCTATCAAGCAAAATGTTCAACACAATATACATCCCAATTTATCTCATCTCTTTGCATGCTAGGGATAGATTCTGACAGATGCAAACAGTTTGGATCCAATCCAGGTCCAGTAAAAGATAGGCCCTGATCAGTGAACCAAACTGTTTGTCATACTTCTGCAAACAAGAATTCAGAAAAAAGTTAATAGTTTGAAAACTGTTGTTGTGACATTTGAGTAGGAGACGACAAATGAGCAGCAGACAACACAATTACTTAGCATCCAAAGAGTTAAGTAGAAGCATACAAACTGACAATTATCTTCTGGAAGTAGATCTAGTGACATAAAATAAACCAAACAATGACTTATAAATCAATCCTTAAATCAAACCTTTCTGAAAACTATGCAGCAATCTAAGGGATGCAGGTCACTAAACATGACCCAGTATGACATTCTAAACATTAGATAACATAAGACTACATGTATATACAGCATCTTATCAGGACAAATTTTGTGTGTATGTAACCCTTTGAATGTTGGACGCACATGTGCTGTCATTTGTAAACAGTGTAGAGCCAGATCAGAGGGCATCTAGAGCAGCCCCCTGACCAAGTTGTACACTGTAAACAGTGTAGAGCCAGATCAGAGAGACCTAGAGCAGCCCCCTGACCAATGTGTACACTGTAAACAGTGTAGAGCCAGATCAGAGAGACCTAGAACAGCCCCCTGACCAAGGTGTGCACTGTAAACTGTAGAGCCAAATCAGAGGGCACCTAGAACAGCCCCCTGACCAAGGTGTGCACTATAAACTGTCCAGCCAGATCAGAGAGACCTAGAGCATCCCCCTGACCAAGGTGTGCACTTTAAACTGTCGAGCCAAATCAGAGGGCACCTAGAACAGCCCCCTGACCAAGGTGTGCACTGTAAACTGTCCAGCCAGATCAGAGAGACCTAGAACAGCCCCCCTGACCAAGGTGCGCACTGTAAATTGTCCAGCCAGATCAGAGAGACCTAGAACAGCCCCCTGACCAAGGTGTGCACTGTAAACTGTCCAGCCAGATCAGAGAGACCTAGAACAGCCCCACTGACCAAGGTGTGCACTGTAAACTGTCCAGCCAGATCAGAGAGACCTAGAGCAGCCCCCTGACCAAGGTGTGCACTGTAAACTGTAGAGTCAGATCAGAGGGCACCTAGAACAGCCCCCTGACCAAGGTGTACACTGTAAACAGTGTAGAGCCAGATCAGAGAGACCTAGAACAGCCCCCTGACCAAGGTGTGCACTGTAAACTGTGTAGAGCCAAATCAGAGAGACCTACAGCAGCCCCCTGACCAAGGTGTGCACTGTAAACTGTAGAGTCAGATCAGAGGGCACCTAGAACAGCCCCCTGACCAAGGTGTGCACTGTAAACTGTGTAGAGTCAGATCAGAGGGCACCTAGAACAGCCCCCTGACCAAGGTGTGCACTGTAAACTGTGTAGAGCCAGATCAGAGGGCACCTAGAACATCCCCTTGACCAAGGTGTGCACTGTAAACTGTGTAGAGCCAGATCAGAGGGCACCTTTAGCAGCCTCCTGACCAAGGTGTGCACTGTAAACTGTGTAGAGCCAGATCAGAGGGCACCTTTAGCAGCCCCCTGACCAAGGTATGCATTGTAAACTGTGTAGAGCAAGATCAGAGGGCACCTATAGCAGCCCCCTGACCAAGGTGTGCACTGTAAACATTGTAGAGTCAGATCAGAGGGCACCTAGAACAGCCCCCTGGCCAATGTGTACATTCAAAACAGTGTAGAGCCAGATCAGAGGGCACCTAAAACAGTCTCCTGACCAAGATGTGCACTGTAAACTGTGTAGAGCCAGATCAGGGGGCACCTAGAGCAGCCCACTGACCAAGGTGTGCATTGTAAACTGTGTAGAGCAAGATCAGAGGGCACCTATAGCAGCCCCCTGACCAAGGTGTGCACTGTAAACAGTGTAGAGTCAGATCAGAGGGCACCTAGAACAGCCCCCTGGCCAATGTGTACACTGTAAACAGTGTAGAGCCAGATCAGAGGGCACCTAAAACAGTCTCCTGACCAAGATGTGCACTGTAAACTGTGTAGAGCCAGATCAGAGGGCACCTAGAGCAGCCCACTGACCAAGGTGTGCACTGTTTGCCATTTCAAATCTTCCATCCAGCTTAATCCTTTCATACTTTATTCTGTGACACCGTTCCATGGACATGCTAACGATTTTTAAATTACATATATAGCTAGTTGCCATAATAGTATTCCTAGAGATAATAGTGTTTTCAATTGTTTTGTGACATTGAAAAAACAATCAAATAAATCAACACATCTGTATACCTTACTTAACCATGTTTAGACAAAATGACAGTTGATAGCAGTAACCCTTTCCTCCATAAATACGCCTTTCTACGCCTGTGTAATAGTCAATTCTTGAAACCATTGTGATAAACAGAGCATTTGATCCATAGAAGCAAATGCTCTATTTATCACAATGGTTTCAAAACTACACAATTCTAAAAGTTTCCTTTTCTCTAGTAAATGTTCCTTACATGTAGGTAGATTGATTCAGATGTAGGATCTAAAAATTGCCTCTGAGGGAATGGGTTAAATACGATTTTCTAATGGCATGTGCTGGTGGCCCATCGGTACCCTCACTAATATTTTACAGATAATACAATATTATATAGTAGTATCATGTGCCATTTGATATACTCACCAGACTATATACCATAATTATGTATGAGAAGCATTAACAAGAACCGTTTGTCACATATTTATACGCCAACAAAACAGAATTAAATTGTTAGGTGCTGAAAAGATACTGAGAAACCATCGACTATATATCAAACAGGTCGCAGTCGCATATCAGGTCGCAGTTAGCGGGAGAAGGGTTGACATCTTGTATACTTCATTGTCTGCTGACTGAGAACACACTTTAATGTAGTGATCTCCCTCCTTCGTGATCCCTGATTTGGCTTCAATAGTTTTGGACATATATGTCTTTGCTGGACCTGAAATAATTCATTGTAATAAATTTGATATTTTATCACAAACAAAGGAACCAGAACTTGGATACTAAGATACTTGCAAACAATGCAAACCCAGATCAGCTACTGCATTATGTGCATTTAAATGAGCCATCTGATGCGAGTCTTCTAAGTATAAGAGGCTGATAACTTTAAGATTTTGTGTATTTTTCATGCATTGGTAGGAAACATTGCAGACACAGATCAGTACTGCATTTAAATGCATTTGAATGTGCCATATGCTTTATGTCTTCACTGTATGACAACTGTTGAAACTCTACTGTACATTATGCATGCTATGATAATAAACAGTGTATACCTAGGTTTTAACGTGCTATCTAATATATAGCTTTAAACTGTATGACAGGAACCATCTGATTTGCATAGATCTGCTCTCTTTAGGAAAGTGCTAACAGTAATACTTAAAGAGTACTTAAAGGGTTAATGAAGAGAAATTTCATAGTGACATATACACAAGGAAATCTTTAACCCTATCAAAACCTATTGAGTAAGATCTATATCATTATGTAAGCAGGTGGCAGTGGTCTAGTGGTAACGCGCTTGACTATCAATCCGGAGGTCCGGGGTTCAAATCCCAGTCTCTCCCGGAAATTTCAGAGACGCTTTTCCGTGTCTCCCACCCGCACAGCTTCTCAACCCAGGGGTTTAAATGGGTACCTGTGAGGGTCACTCGCTGGTACTGCGGCTGCATGATTGCGCCATATGTAAGCAGTGCTCAATATTCGGACTGAATGTAGACTATAACTAGGTACTTTACATTTTACTTTAAACAGACAGAGTAGACCTTGATCAGATATCTCCTGCAAGAGTTGTCTGATCTGGGTCTACTCTGTATTGCAACAGCATAATAAAGCATATTTATGGAGTAAAGGGTTAACTAGTTCTGTACTATTTAAGAAGCTGATGCTAAAGGTCCAATGACAGGACTATCTGGGACTTGTTCCTGATATTCATGTAAAAAATAATGAGATCAGGAATATGTATTTTCTTTTTTATAATGATATATACGTATATATAGAGGAATTTTTGTATTGCTAGAAACTGGTCTTTTACGATTTTAGCAGCAAACAGAACATATCCTGATCTGACGGCTCATCCAGGAGCCATATGATCTGGGTCTACTCTGTTTGAAAAGGGCATTTAACCCATTCCCTCATAAGCTATATTTAGACACAACCTCCATGAACAAATCTACCGAAAATGAGCTTTAATTAGAGAAATGGAAAATTGTAGAACTGTGTAGTTTTGAAACCATTGTGATAAATAGATAATTTGCTTCCATGGAGCAAACGCTCTTTATATCGCAATTGTATCACAAAGTTTACTTTTACAGAGACGTCAAAGGGTGTCAATATGCGGGAATGGGTTACAAAAAGGTGTATTAATTAGTGAGATGGTGAAGCCGAGGATAAATTGAGACCAGTTGAACTACTGATATGCATATTTATCATTCATGTATACTGGTGTCAGATATACATCTAAACATTTTGGAGCCATTTATCAAAACCCCTTCTTTCAATTTAAAGCATAACTTGTACAATATTGCAGAAAATCCTTTCATATAATGCAACAAAGGACTAGGTCATTTTATAGTCCTGTGCTATCTGATCTGTGTCTGCTCTATTTGCAAAATCATGAAAATGTGTTCAATTATGAAGGAATAGTTTAATAAAGTATTCAAGTAAAATATATCAAGATCATGTACACTAGACCTGTCGTAAGCAGTCGCCCATTTATTGAACACAGAAATCTTAAAACGATGATAAAGCAGGTGCTTAATACAGGGCAAAAGCAGATATAGGAGCTTTCTGCATTACTTTTGATCTACATTCACCTGCCTTAGTTACACATGCATAAGTTTACGTCTTCATCTGACCCATAACTACAGTTGACCAATTCTTAATGACCACTGTAGAAATGTTTTACTGTATCTTGAATATCTACACTCAACAAAGCCAGAAATAATTAATCAACATTTACAATCGGTGATAACTCAGACCAAATAGTAACAGCTTCCAGACCAGGTTTAAATGAAGAAGACACAGATTAAAGGATAAAGCACCAGTTTTAAGATTAATAAGATGGTTTCTCTAGAGCCCTCTGATGAGAATCTGCACTGTTTGTCATTCAAGTTCTCCAGCCAATTTAAGCTAAAATAGAGTCCTCTGCCCTGGGTCTGCACATTTTGTCATTCAAATTCCACTACCAGGCAATTTAAGTGAATCTATCTGAATGGACTCTACCATTCAAAGTAATGAACCATGGAGTCTATTCAAAATTTCTGCATTCAAAGGATTGCCACTCAACTCTTTCCCTGTTGAATATTCATGACATATAAGAAATAACGATATTATTTATATATAAATAGTTATGACACCAAATTCAATTATTATCATTGCATACATTTAACAAGTTAAACCAATTTTTCAGTGAAATCTAGTTTTAGCACAAATTCAATACATGTACCCAATCAAAGCCATTAACCCTTTCCTTATTCATTTAAGAAATAATGACGACATGAATATCAACTGTGACAAAAACTGTAGAATTTGATTTTTATCATGTCCTAAGCAAACAGAGCCGTATGATTTGGGTATTCTCTCTTTGCAGAAGCATGAAAAAATGTTCATATGAAGTAAAGGGTTAAAGGTCTTTGATACAGGACCAACTAAACATCATTTCTTTAACCCTTTCCCTGTTCTATGTTTATTGCAAATTTCAAAACCTACTGAATACTCATGGACAAAATAGTTATAAAGAGATGTGGAAATTGGAACATTGTAGCCATTTTAGAAACTAAGGAAACAGGTCCATCGACTTTCATTAGCAAACAGAGCAGACCCTGATCAGACGGCTCCTACAGGAGCCGTCTGATTTGGGTCTTCTCTGTTTGCAGATGCTTGGAAACATGTTTATATGAGGGAAAGGGTTAACGCTTTCCCTTATGTAAGCGCATTTTGACGCATCTACACACAAAGTAGACCCAGATCAGAAGGCTCCTATAGGAGCCGTCTGATCAGGGTCTGCTCTGTTTGCTTATGGTGTAATATAATCTGATTGTAGCCAGCTTCTGCCTGAGCTTAAATGTCCCGTGTTCATACATGCCATTATAAAAAAAAATAATCTTATTGATATTCATGACGGCAGTATTTCCTACATCAATAGCCGTCAGATAAACGTTCAATCCCAATCAATTTAGAAGAAATAATTGTTTGTTACATCTAATCTATTATTAGCTATATGTACTTATGGAGAGGATAGGAAACATTTATATAACTTATTTAGCTGAAAAACATTAAGGGATTAGATGTCCTTTACAGAAATTGTTCTTTAGAATATTTTTAGTTCCTATATGCCCCAACTGTACAACAGAACGAAATCACTTAACCCATTCCTCCATAAATATGCCATGTCTACACCTCTGTAAAAGTCACTTTTTGAAACCATTGTGATATATATATAAAGTATTTGCTATTCATCACAATGGTTTCAACACTACACACTTCTCTAGAGCCCTCCGATTAGGATCTCTACTGTTTGTCCTTGATGAATATTCATGTACAATGTAAGAAATTAATAATGACAACATGAATATAATTAGATTGTTGTAATGGCATCAATGAAACTGGACATTTGGCTCCAGCGGGAAATGTAGAACTAGATCTACTGTATGTCGCAACATTTAAGCAAACAGAATAGATCATGACCGGATGGAGCAATCTGATGTGTGACCCAGGGTCTATTCTGTTTGCTAAATTGCTAACATGTGAAAAAGTATTTTAACTGAATAGTATCATGGGTAATTAACCTTCAGTACCTCACTGGCAAATTTGCTGTGACCTACCGGTAAATCCAAACAGTTTGGATAGTTATTTGATGTCCCCTGTTGAATATTCATGTAAGAAATAATGACATCATGAATACTTTTTAGATGGTTTAGTGTTACAATGGCATAAATGAAAACAGTTAATTAGCTCAAGCAGAAACTGTAGAATCAGATGTATATTAATTTATACATGTACCACAAGAAAACAGAGTAGATCTAGATCCTGATCAATGACTGTTTAATTGTTACCTGATGTTTCATCAGAATCTAAACAGTTTGGATCCAGTTATCTCAGATGTCATATTAGAATCCAAACTGTTTGACATTCTGGCATTGTAACGACACGTATTTTGACATTTAAAGGCTTCAGCAGACAACTTCTCAGAGTGTTGTTAACTGTTAAGTCAGTTAACCCTTTCCCTCATATAAACGTGTTTTCATGCATTTGCAAACAGAGAAGACCAAGACCAGACAGCTCCTAGAGGAGCCGTCGGTCACGTGTTTTCATGCATTTGCAAACAGAGAAGACCCAGACAAGACAGCTCCTAGAGGAACCGTCGGTCAGATCAGGGTCTGCTCTGTTTGCTAATGGAATTTGAAAAGATCTGTTTCTGTATTGAAATTTGTAATAAACAAAGAACAGGGAAATGGTTAATATAGATCTATAGATGTCACTGAATATAAGTCAGTTCATATAGATCTGAATATTATCCAGGAGCTAGGTATTGGACAGAGGAACAAATATGCAGCAAAGTTGCATGATTACTTAATAGACATT
The DNA here is from genome assembly GCA_963576725.1 of Azorinus chamasolen. NCBI lineage: Eukaryota > Metazoa > Mollusca > Bivalvia > Cardiida > Solecurtidae > Azorinus > Azorinus chamasolen. Next base: position 37,364,945 of record OY755250.1, on the reverse strand, counting down.
TGCCAAATCTACATATTTATATATATATGTATATGTAGATTTGGCAAATGTCTATTAAATGTTTAAAAAAATCAGGATTTGTTATTCAAGATGTCTCTAAGTTTTACATGAAATTTCATGGAGTAAAGGGTTAATCAATATAACTGTAAAACGCCAATAAGAACAAGGGCATTATGATGGCCATACAAGTTAATTCTAAAAAGGCTAAACTATCTATTTTCAGGAAAAGTGACCTTGACCTTGGTTTCAATAGGGTTCCTGCCCTCATTGATATCAATGGCATTATTATGCACATGTAAAATGTCGTGAAGATTGGATATACAGAACTAAAGTTATCGTCCAGAAATGGAAAAATTCTACTGAAAACAATCTATTTTTAGGAAAAATGACATTGACCTTGTTCAGGCAAAGCTCATATTCAATGGGTTCCTTCAATAGGGTTCCTGCCCTCATTGATATCAATGCACATGTGAAGTTTCATGAAGATCGGACAAACAGATCTAAATTATCGTCTGGAAACGGGAACATTCTACAGAACAAGAGGGCCATGAGGCCCTGAAGCGCTCACCTGAGATACCCCAAGGGCGGGGCCATCATTGGTACAACCTTGGTAGAAGCCACAAGGCAAAGCAGTATTCTATTAATTAAAGGTCTAAGCAATATGGCTTCAGAGAAAAATAATATATTTTTCCTATGAAAAACTGATAAGCCAGGGCCAAGTTTCGCCCAGAGGTCATGGTCGTAAGTTGAACAATCTTTGTAGAGGACCATTAGATCATGCTACATGCCAAATATAAATGTCTAGGCCTTACAGTTTCAGAGAAGAAGATTTTTAAAGATTTTCCTATGAAAAACTGATAAGCCCTTGGGCGTGGCCATTTTTGGCCCGTGGGTAATAATTTGAACAATCTTTGTAGAGGACCATTAGATCATGCTACATGCCAAATATCAAAGGTTTAGGCCTTACAGTTTCAGAGAAGAAGAATGTTAAAGATTTTCCTATGAAAAACTGATAAGCCCTTGGGCGGGGCCATTTTTGGCCCGGGGGTAATAATTTGAACAATCTTTGTGGAGGACCATTAGATCATGCTACATGCCAAATATCAAAGGTCTAGGCCTTACAGTTTCAGAGAAGAAGAATGTTAAAGATTTTCCTATGAAAAACTGATAAGCCCTTGAGCGGGGCCATTTTTGGCCCGGGGGTCATAATTTGAACAAAATTTGTATAGGATCATTAGATCATGCTACATGCCAAATATCAAAGGTCTAGGCCTTACAGTTTCAGAGAAGAAGAATGTTAAAGATTTTCCTATGAAAAACTGATAAGCCCTTGGGCGGGGCCATTTTTGGCCTGGGGTCATAATTTGAACAATTTTTGTAGAGGACTATTAGATCATGCTACATGCCAAATATCAAAGGTCTAAGCCTTACAGTTTCAGAGAAGAAGAATGTTAAAGATTTTCCTATGAAAAACTGATAAGCCCTTGGGCGGGGCCATTTTTGGCCCGTGGGTCATAATTTGAACAATATTTGTAGAGGACCATTAGATCATGCTACATGCCAAATATCAAAGGTCTAGGCCTTACAGTTTGAGAGAAGAAGATTTTTAAAGATTTTCCTATGAAAAACTGATAAGCCCTTGGGCGGTGCCATTTTTGGCCCGGGGGTAATAATTTGAACAATTTTTGTAGAGGACTATTAGATCATGCTACATGCCAAATATCAAAGGTCTAAGCCTTACAGTTTCAGAGAAGAAGAATGTTAAAGATTTTCCTATGAAAAACTGATAAGCTCTTGGGCGGGGCCATTTTTGGCCCGGGGGTCATAATTTGAACAATATTTGTAGAGGACCATTAGATCATGCTACATGCCAAATATCAAAGGTCTAGGCCCAACAGTTTCAGAGAAGAAGATTTTTAAAGATTTTCCTATGAAAAACTGATAAGCCCTTGGGCGGGGCCATTTTTGGCCCGGGGGTCATAATGTGAACAACGTTTCGTTCCCCCTAGCCACTGATGCTTCTGACAAAATTTGATTAAAATCGGGTCAGCAGTTTCAGAGGATATGTCGTTTGAAAATGTGGACGGACGACGGACGCCGGACGGACGCCGGACGCCGGACACCGGACGCCGGACAAATAGCGGTCACAATAGCTCATCCTGAGCCTTTGGCTCAGGTGAGCTAAAAACAATATATTTTTTAAAAAAAATTACCTTGACCTTGGTCGGGCAAAGCCCATATTCATTACGGTTCCTGCCCTCATTGATATCAATGTACATGTGAAGTTTCATGACGATTGAACATACAAAACTAAAGCTATCGTCTGGAAATGGGAAATTCCTACAGAAAAACAATATATTTTCAGAAAAAATTACCTTGCCCTTGGTCAGGCAAAGCCCTTATTCAATAGGGTTCCCGTCCTTATTAATATCAATGCACATGTGAAGTTTCATAAAGATTGGACATACAGAACTAAAGTTGTCGTCCGGAAACGAATCACGACGCCCGTTGGCCGCAACATTATGTTCGGAAAAAATGACATTGACCTTAATCGGGCTAAGTCCATATTCCAAAGGGTTTCTGTCCTCATTTATATCAATGCATATGTGAATTTTCATGAAGATCGAACATACAGAACTAAAGTTATCGTCCGGAAACGAATCGAGGCGATGATCCACCCGCCCGCCCATCGCAGGGTTTCACATAATACGTCTCGTCTCAGACTTTTCGATGATGCAGGGCTTTTTCTCTCTTAATTGGGAAGGGGCCTTAGCTTGCTGATTTTGGGGAGAATTATCGCTAAAATTGATGATTTGGGAAACAAAAAAGCTGGTGTAAGTTTGGATTTTTGGGAAAACTGCATGATTTTAAAGAAATTTTCAATTGGGAAGGGGCCTTTTACAGGCCTCTGTTATAGAAGGTGAAAAAACCCTGTGATGAGTGCATGGCAACCCTGTCAAAATTGCAATTTAAAAGCAAAAGATATTTAATACAGATATCGTTCAATTAAATCTATTTTAGCTCTTAAAATATTGCCCAAAACCTTTTCCCTGTTGACTAGTGCATTTATTTAAAAAATAATGACATCATGAATATTAATTAGCTGCCGAATTACCAGTCTCTGAGATAAAAATCTGGGTCTACTCGGTTTATAAAGGTGCATGTAAAAAAGCGTTCCTATGAAGGAACGGGTTCAACGATTTTAATAGTTCATTCCTGATGCTATTTCAAATCACATTCAGTGGTTTAGGAGAAATAAATGTTGACACTAAATAATGACATACAACAGTAACAAGAAGAATAAGAAGAGAAAATTGAGTAAATGTAATCACATTTGTGATCCCCCCCCCCCCCCCCACCCCCTTTCCCCCAAAACACACAAATACACACACATTCCAAACTTCATTTGTTTCACTTTAGCCATAAAGAAAATGAGAATACTCATAGAGTAAGGGTGAATAAATTTAAATAAAATGACGTCTGCTACAAAATTGCCACAAAACATGATTTTTACTATACATTTGATTTTTAAAAACTTTGATATGAGAGCCGTCTAGTCAGGCAGGGTCTGATGTCTGTTTGCTTAGTGATAGAAATTAGAATATAGATGTGATTCTAGTTTCTGTCAGGGTCAAATATATTCCTGATATTCATTATTATTATTATTAATTTATTATACATAATTATGATAATATTCATTCTATTTTATTAATTCTCACATGAATATTCATGGAGCAAAGGATTAGATTCTATCATTCTAATGCATACATACATGTACATCATAACATGCAATGACGTCTGCTTCAAACATGTTACACAACCTTGTGAAATTCAGTCTACATTGATAAAACTTTGATAAGAGAGCCAACAGTTTGGATTCTGATACATTGTTACATGTCTTCTGATTTGGATCTAAACTGTTTGTAAATTTACTAATCAAGTTGTGACTATTTTGCTACTGGTCAATAATAAAACATACAAAGTGTTTACTTACCTCCATGTTTTTTCTCTGCAGACTTTAATCTACTTGGTAAACTTTTATATTGTTCCTGTATTTAGGGTCTGCACTGACACTGCTGACGTAAAGTCTCCCAGTGTCGTATGTTATGCCATGAGGGTACAGGAGCCCGTCCTTTTGCTCCAACACAATCTTCATCAACTGCCCACTGGGCGACAGCTGATGTACACAATGTTTATCTCTACTACACAAAAACACGCAACCATTGTCATCCACAGCTATTCCCTCTGGACACTGTAACCTGTCATGTAAATATGTCGCCATAACAACACCATCTCTATTTAAACACACCATTTTGTTGCCTTTCCAATCACTCACATACATGACACTTTGGTCTCCACTCATTGTTATATATGAAGGAGAATCTACAAATAATTCATTTCCTGTGTTGTCTGAGTCAATTTGTTTTAACAAGTTACCCGACATGTCACAAATACAAACTGAACCACGAGGACGATAACAGGCGAGGAAGAGTTTTCCTCCATTATATGTGAGGCCATTATAACCACCTGGTCCAGTTATAGTTTGACCCGCTGACAATGTCGGTGACAGAGACAGCAACTGGATACGCTTGTCACCTTTCAACGTTACTGCCAGCTGGTCATCTCCGATCATTGTAATGCGCCAAGGTTGTGATGATAATGAGAGTTTCTCGGTTTGTTTTTTACCTGCGATGTCTATAATCTTGACACACTGGTTTTCATAGTCCGTCATTGCTACCCGTTTATCTTTCAGTATAACAACGTCACCAATGCTACAGTCCTTTGTGTCTGTTGATGTTTTGACGTTGATGTCATGGACGAACTTGACAGCTGCTGGTTGGCCAACCAGTGACAGAGTCCCGAGATGAGGTAACGATGTAAGATAATCAAGCTGGTCAGCACGGTTGAAGACAACTCGTTGAGGTTTGATTGTTTGTCTAATGCGGGCGACCTCTTTTTCAAGAACTGATATTTTTTCTTTGGCGTATTGTATGGCGATGAAGAGATGATTAAAATGCTTCAGCTCATTCTTTCTGTCCAAGTCGGAATTCATTTCTTCAACGTCCTTAATTAGGTCAGCCAGAATTGGTGTATGACGAGTAAGAGAATCTAAATGTTCTTTCCTTCGCCTTGATGATTCGTTCAGCAATTTTTCTTCCAATGTATCGAGAAGTTTGTTGATATCTCGTCTCAACTGTTTCACATTTGCCACCGCCTGATCGTAACTTTCATTGGTTTCATGTTGACACGATTCCGATCGACTTTTATTGTACTCTAATTCACTGATGAGCTTTTTAGTATCTCCGCGTATGTTTGTGAATTCTTTGCGGCTTTCTGATGATCTGGAAATCTCCGGTATGTAGGAAACTTTGTCTCTACAGTCTCCGTGGAATAAAGTAACACAGACACTGCACCCAAGTTGTTGATGAGGATTACAGAAGAATTTAATGGGCTCATCTGGGTGCTTCTGGCATCTGTCCGTCAGTGGGTCCGCAGCCCTAGAAGCCCCTGAATGTTGTTTTCGGCCTTTTTGTGACGTCGACATTGTCGCAATATCTTGTAACACGTGGTTTGATAAAGCTGGAAATTTGTTATGGTCATTTCTGCACTCGTGACACAAATATTGTCTGCAATCCACACAATGAATAATGGCCTCCATTCTCTTTTGATGTTTGAAACACGGATCACAGACATAGTCAAAGTCTTCTTCTGAACCTAAGTGTAAAGTTTTTCTAAAACTTTCTGATAAATTCGACATTTTACTGGTTGATGAACTAACAAATTAGTAAAACGCTCAGCGATACTGTATGTTTGACAACTAGAACTAAAATGAAGCAGACGTGAGTTGGGAGTAAGGAATAAAAGAACGCCATGACTTCATTTTTAATGTATTGGACCTGCGGGTTTATCTGCGGCCATTTTGTGCGGCCATTTGAAAAATTTGATTTTAAAATAGATTATTAGGACGGCCATTGTAGAAATATGTTTGGTTGAGAAGTAGATCTAATAATAGTACAGTCGGACGGCCATTAAATAATAATAATAATGGTAACAATGTTAGCTCTATCATTATATTATTATTATTATTATTATTATTATTATTATTATTACTATTATTATTATTATTATTCATTATTATTATTATTATTATTATTGTTATTATTATTATTATTATTATTATTAATTACTATTATTAATTATTATCATTATTATTATTATTATTATTATTATTATTATTATTATTATTATTATTATTAATTATCATTGTTGTTGTTGTAATAATAAGAAGGTAATGATAATAATAATACAGTAGATTTCTAATCTGCTAAAAACAATAATAATAATAGAAATAATAGTAGATCTAATGTCTAATAATAACGATAATAATAAAAAAAAAATCATTCTAATAATAATGATGATGATAATCTTAACAGTGATAATAATAATCATAATAAATATCTAATAATAATAGTAATATTTAATGATGATCATGATGTTGATCATGATGATAGGCCTACTAATAATAATGATATAATAACAATACGTTTACTATTAATACTGCTATTGCTGCAACTACTGCTACTACTACTAGCATGGTCTTACCGTCTATCGAACCTCTAAACATTTGACCAGGAACAAAAAACGTTTACTGCGAATATTGAAGAAAAAAATAAATCAGAAGTTCAAAATAATCTTTTATACATACCCTGAAACAAATAAATATTTTTATCCTCATCTATTAATCCCCAAACAATTCAGTGTTCCCCAACACCCGCATAACAAAAACAAAAATGGCTGCCAGAAAAACCTCACCTGCTTATCGAACCTTTATTTTAGAAACTGTTTACTGTAACATAATACTCATAGTCACGTTATTTCATCATGGGCACGCGACCTTTGCATAAGCTGAAGGGGTCAGAGCTGTCAAACATTTTTAATGTGGTACACTTTTCAATTCATGTTGATATTCTATAACGTATCGTACACTCACCTTCTATCGAACCTCACCTGTTTATCGAACCTTTCATTTTTTTGTGTTTTTTTTTACGCATGTACAAGTGTACACTACGTCATAAAATCATGAGTACCGTTGCTTTGTCTGTAAACAACGCCTCGTAGCTTTAAAAACGAAATGTACGTCATAAACAGGTCAAAACAGTTTATTTTCCGTTCAACTATGCTAAACATGAGAAAACTCTTACTACGTTATAGAATATCAACGTGAATTGAAAAGTGTACCACATTAAATGGTGATGTGATTTACAAACTTCGTAGAATTATTGGACATACCCATTTTCTCACTTTGTTCATCAAATATATAAAACAATTCATTAAAAAGGGATATGATCCTGTATTATTACAACATACTGCATGTTTGGTTGTGAACCCTTTTACAGTTGGCAATCACGCTGGCCTCTTTGCATGCACGCCGACAAGAAAGGTTTAGTACTCTATGAAGGCGACCTCTTAAATCCAGAAATGGAAGGAGAACGTCGGATATCTGTACTATTTCATTTTTGTCGTACCCTTTATTACTTTTCTACAGTTACTCTGTTTGCAGCTCAATCATTGAGTACACTAGCGATAGGTGGATACAGTATGTTCAATTAAATGTTTTTTGTTATACATGCACTTTACCACTGTATTTGCTGTCGCGGTTGTTGTAGATTAGTCGGAGAGGGGATACGTTTATTTACACTGTTTGTCTTTTAGGATGGGGATGGAATAAGGGTGAGGTTGGGCGCCCATAAACCGGTATAAACCCCCGGTGACTTTTGTCACTGACCGTTCCAAGGCGGTACTTCCATCTTCCTCCTATTGTATGTTTGTTTTGTCTTTGTGCGTCTCTTGTTGTTTTTTCTACCCATGTACATTTGCTGTTTCCTTGTGTTGCTGTTCGGGCGAGTGTTTGTTCTGTATGTGGTATTTCCTGCATGACTCATTTTTGTACTTTTATGATCCTCTACAAATTGTGTTCAAATTATGAGCCCCGATCAAAAAATGGACCCGCCGCGAGGCTTATCAGTTTTTCATACGAAACTCTACAGAACTCTTCGTCTCTGAAACTGTACGGTGTAGACCTTTGATATTTGGTATGTAGCATCATCTAATGGTCCTCTACAACCATTGTTCAAATCATAACCCCTGGGTCAAAAATGCCCCTGCCCTAGGGCTTATCAGTTTTTCATAGGAAAATCTTCTCTGAACCCGTAAAGACTAGAGCTTTGCTATGTTGTATGTAGAATGATCTAATGATCCTCTACAAAGATTTTCAAATTATCACGACTGGGTCGAAAATGACCCCGCCCCAGGCTTTTCAGTTTTTCATAGGAAAATCTTTAAACATCTTATCTGAAACTAAAATGCCCAGACCTTTGATATTTTGTATATATCATTATTTAACAATCCTCTACCAAGATTGTTCAAATTATGACCCCTGGCCAAAATGGCCCCACATTATGGTATCACCACCCTTCGGAATTTTATCAGTTTTGCATAGTCCTTTAAAATTCTTGCTGCTTTGCCTTGTGGTTCTCTACCAAGGTTGTACAAATGATGACTTCTGGGTCAAATGCCCCGCCCAGGGGGTTATCTCAGGCCCTCTTGTTTAATATTTTTGACACTGGAACAAAGGAAATGTTTGCCTAAAGCTGAAAATATAGAATCGTATCTGTATTATTACATAAGCAAACAAAGTAGATCCTGATCAGACGACTCCTATAGACATAGAAAGTAAAACCGAGTCTGCAATATTCTCTTTTTGCATTTCTCCTCCCACCTTCAGAATTTATATTACAGAAGTATATTTCGTTCGTACTCACAAACGAACAGTTACTTTTCTCTTGAAAAAAAAAACACATGTAAAAATAAAATGAATAAAAGTACATGTTAGAATCATGCAGGAAACACCGTGGGTTAAACCGGTTTTTGACAAACAGTGTAAATAAATGTATCTCCTCTCCGACTAACCTACAACAACTGCGATGGCAAATACAGTGGTAAAGTGCATGTAAAACGAAAACATATTTAAGTGAAGTAACTGTACCCACCTATCGCTAGTGTACTCAATGATTGAGCTGCAAACAGACTGACTGTAGAAAAATAATAAAGGGTACGACAAAATATTTTTTGCTGGTGTTTTTGCTGCTGACCGTGCCAAGGCGGTACTCTCTTTGTCACCCTTCCTTTTGTTTGCCTTGCGTCTTTGTGCTTGTGGTTTTTTCATGTTGTGGAACGTTTGTCCCTGGTTCTTGTGTCTCTTGGTGTTTTCTGTGTTCATTTCGTGTGTGTGTGTGTGTGTGTGTGTGTGTGTGTGTGTGTGTGTGTGTGTGTGTGTGTGTGTGTGTGTGTGTGTGTGTGTGTGTGTGTGTGTGTGTGTGTGTGTGTGTGTGTGTGTGTGTGTGTGTGTGTGTGTGTGTGTGTGTGTGTGTGTGTGTGTGTGTGTGTGTGTGTGTGGTGTGTGGTGGTGTGTGTGTGTGTGTGTGTGTGTGTGTGTGTGTGTGTGTGTGTGTGTGTGTGTGTGTGTGTGTGTGTGTGTGTGTGTGTGTGTGTGTGTGTGTGTGTGCGTTTGGGTGTGTGGTTGTATGTGTGTGTGTGTGTCATGCTGTCTATCGGTGTTTTGGTGGTGGTTGCGTCTTGCATGTGGCTTTGCCTGCTTGACTTTACTACTTTTCCATTTACCTGTTACCTAACGAATATTCACGTTAGGAATAATGCTTTTTATACTTATTTGTAAAATAAGTAATAAATATTTATAAATATTTGTTGAATTATTGTCATGACATTATGAACGATCTAGACTTTTAGACCTTTACCAAAAATGTAGGCAAACAGAGCAGACTAAAGGAGCTGCCTAACCTGAGGCAACCCTGAATTGTTGTAACATTTGACGTTCTGAACAAGTTCTTGGACATAATATAAAACTCTAGATTCAGATCTATATTAGTCATTTTGTCGTTTTTTGTGGAAGTTTACTTCCGAACTTGCGACACGAGTCGAGATACAAACATCGTCCATAGAAACGTTTTAATGTGGTCCTCGCCTACTTTATTTGAAAAGACGTAGACATGCGTTTTTATGGTCTAAAGTATTAACTTTTCGTTATACATGCACTTTACCATTGTATTTGCCGTCGCGGTTGTTGTAGATTAGTCGGAGAGGGGGTACGTTTATTTACACTGTTTGTTTTGTCTTTGTGTGTCTCTTGTTGTTTTTTTCTAGTTATGTACATGTGCTGTTTCCTTGTGTTGCTGTTCGGGCGAGTGTTTGTTCTGTATGTGGTGTTTCCTGCATGACTCATTTTGTACTTTTATACTTTTATGTACATTTGCTGTTTGTCGTCGTGGTGTTGTTTGGGCAGTTGTGTATTTTGTATGCGGTGTTTCCTGCATGGCTAATACATGTACTTTTAGTTATTTCAATTCATTAGTCTTGGTAAAGCGACCACACATTATCAAGGGTTAAGCTGCCACTTATTTTAAACATTCAGAAAAAAATGTGTGTCTGTCTCTCAGTCTCTGTTTCTTTGTGTCTCCATCTCTGTATTAGTACCCCTTTCTCTATATCTCGCTCTCTTTCTCTGTCTCTGTTAGTATCTGTCTGTGTGTCTTTCTGTCTCTATATCTGACTGACTGTCTTTCTCAGTCTCTGTCAGTACACCTGTCTCTGTATGTCTGTCTCTGTCACTGTCACTCTCTGTCTCCTTGTGTCTCTGTCCGTCTGTCTGTCTGTCAGCCCCTCTCTCCTTTTCTCTCCGTCTCTCTTCTTGTCTATATGACTGTCTGTATTTCTGTTTGTCTTTCTGTGTCTCTCTTTCTTTGTCTCTCTGTCCCTCTATCTCTGTATGTCTGTCTCGTACTCTGTGTGTGTCTTAGTCTCTGTCTCTGTCTCTCCTTCTATGTTTTTCTCGTCTCTCTGTCTGTCTCTATCTATGTCTCTCTCTTTCTCTGTACGTGTCTGTGTGTGTGTTTGTTTTTGTGCCAGTGTATCTGTGTCTGTACCTCTAACATGTCTATTCTGCACAGATCGGTTTATCAGCACATGTATTTGCCTTCACAGCGCTGTTCAACACTAATGTCTACCCAAACTTAGATCAGGCACCATTTCCGTTTTCGATCAAGCTATTGAGATACTGTTGTCTGAGTGGCAAACAGATTAGATCTTGTTTAAACGCCAAGGTATTCGATATGTCAGATGAATCCAAGCTGTTTGCAAATACGAGACAAGTGGCAAATAACTGGATAAGGATTACAGTCACTCTTATGAATGGTAGGTGGGGGACTATTTATGGACTGCAAACCATGTAGACCCAGATCATCACGTCCATGATGAGATATCTGATCAGGTTCGGAAATATTGAGAACAAATTACTACAGCGTCTGATGGGTTACAAACAGTGTAGGCATTGACCAGACATTCCTCCAATGCAGGTCTAGATATACAGTGTAGGCCCTGACCAGACATTCCTCCAATGCAGGTCTAGATATACAGTGTAGGCCCTGACCAGACATTCATCCAATGCAGGTCTAGATATACAGTGTAGGCCCTGACCAGACATTCCTCCAATGCAAGTCTAAATGTACAGTGTATGCCAATGCAGGTCTAGATATACAGTGTAGGCCCTGACCAGACATTCATCCAATGCAGGTCTAGATATACAGTGTAGGCCCTGACCAGACATTCCTCCAGTGCAGGTCTAGATATACAGTGTTGGCAATAAAGCCACATTTTCCAGAGATATTCTTATTGGCGAATACTGATGCCATTTTATTCGTATCCATTATCCCCAGACAACGATAATGGCACTCTTTATTCATCAACTATTTTGTTTATACACATGTATTTTTAATTATTGATTAGAATTATGTATTTCAATGTATACGAAAAACGGATTGAAAAGTCAGAATTCATTAAAATTTCCAATGTATTAAACGTTTCCCTTTATTGTAACATGCTCAAAATGGGGGTGCACGGTAGACTCCACTGGCTCCCTGAGTACATATCTTTGGTCTATGCAAGACGTCGATTACATGGTACATGTAATTACAATTACTAACTGATGTTTTTACTGTCGGTGTTTTTCTAAAACAAATTGTAGGGGACATAACTATGAAAAACAATCGAACCAGATCACCCTGGCGACATGCACAACTACACTCATGCTGTGACATTTTATTTAAATCTGCCCAGACGATTTGAGAAGAAGCGCAGACAAACTTTGCGACAGGCAGACAGGGAAAACAATTATACCATAAGCAAATAGAGCAGACCCTGATCAGACGTCTTCTACATAAGTCTTCAGGTCTGGATCTGGCGTTTATATAATTTATATCAGGAAAACGATTATCTGACGAAAAGATCAAATTTGCAATGGAGAATTGGCCAGTCGTGCTTATTGTTAAGAAAATTATATTTTATTATAGAACCACGTTGTAACTGTTAATAACCTTTTATCGGATGAATATTCATGTATGACTTATTTTAGTTATTGTATTAAAATTGCAAATATTTGCTATTGCAAACAAATACGAATCTATAACATTTCAGCAATCAGAACAGACTCTGATACATCCATGGCGATCCTCTGATCTGGATCCACTATGTATACAGAAGCACCAGATGGGTCAATATCAGGAAAAGGGCTAATATGTTCAACGCTGATGTTTTGGAATGGAATAGCCAATCATTGTATAACCCTTTCCGTCATATAAACATCTTTTCACGCATTTGCAAACAGAGTAGACCCAGCTCGGGGTCTGCTCTGTTTGCTATTGGAATTTGATAAATATATTTCTTTAGTTTCTAATATGGCTAAAAGGTTACGCCTTCTATATTTCAATATAACTATTTTGTCAATGAATATTCAGTAGGTATTGAAAATTAGACTGAATATAAAACAGGGAACGGCTTAATTAATAGAATCTATTCAGTTTGAAAGGTTTGCTAGGAGATTTTAAATGACAAACAATGCAGATCCTGGCCAGAAAGCTCCTAGAGGAACCTTCTCATCTGCGTCTGCACTGCTAGGGAATTTTGAAGAACAAACAATACAGACCCTGTTCAGAGAGCCCATAGAGGAGCCTTCTCATCTGGGTCCGCAGTGCTAGGGGATTCTGAATGACAAACAATACATACCTTGGTCAGAGAACTCCTAATGGAACCTTCTCATCTGGGTCTGCATTGCTAGTGGATTTTGAATGACAAACATTGCAGACCCTGATCAGAGGGTGCCTATAGGACCACTCTGTTTTGTCTATACACTGAGTTCATCAAAGGTTTAGTCAGATAGCTGTTAAAAGCTGGCATATCAAGTGTTGGTATTAAGAAACGGATAGTGTTCCATAATTACGTTTAAAACAACTTTCAGTTTATTCTTTAACCTCACTCAATATCAACGACATAAACTATTGTAGTTTGAGTCTTCTATCGGGTCTAAAAATCGATTCCATACTCTCAAAAACACTTATTGTTTTCGATTAGAAACCGTAACTATAAGTTTGGATGTAGATCATGAACCGTAACACCCTCTGGCACACGCCTTAACAATGCAGTTTTGAAAAATGCATCCGATTTGCCTTATAATCAGTCAAAAGAGAGAAATTTGTTTGAAATTGGTCTATAATTAGTTTTGGATTACGCTTGTACATAACATTGGTGTCTGAAACTGATATTCAAAATACTATGCCATTTATTTTGCAATAGTCCTAACGATTGACATTAACCTCTATAAAAACAATGAAATCAGAAGAAAATCAAACGAAAAACTCCTCCGATAAATCTAATGCCAGTAATAAGACTAACACGTATTTAAAACTTGAAACAAATCTTATTTATTACCTGATGATGTGTTTTTATTGCTCCATCTCGCCCCGCGCTGCTGAAAATATGGGCAAGCGCCTTAACACGTTGGACAGGTGCCTTAACATTCTCTTTACTGAACCGTAACATGTCTTCTCGCAGACGCACCCCTCATTGTAACACAGTCGATAGGGGTGATATAGTGTGACCAAGATTTTTTTAAACCTCCATGAAAACAAAAATTATTCTATACATTATTTAAGAGAAAATGTCTAGTGCACATGGAGTTGGTTATGTGTCTAGTACACAGGGTGCTGGTTATGTGGCTAGTACACAGGGCTCTGGTTATGAAATCCTATAGACAATGCGTCTAGTACACAGGGCTCTGGTTATGACATCCTATTGACAATGCGTCTAGTACATAGGGCTCTGTTTATCACATCCTATAGACAATGCGACTAGTACACAGGGCGCTGGTAATGACATCATATACACAATGCGTCTAGTACATAGGGCGCTGGTTATGACATCATATAGACAATTTGTAAAAAAGAACAAACAGAAAGTATTGTTTTCTAAATATTGTTTGTATAGAAACAACGTCCAGAGGGAAGTTAAAAATATAAAGTGTGAATATATGTCAAATAAATTAGAAGGTTGTTTTGGTAAAGAATTTGAAAATATTAGTAAATGGTAAGTTACAATTAGGTAAAACTGAATGTATATTGTTTGGGTCCGAGAACAATCAGCTAAGGTGGAAAACTTTAATGTACACTGTAATGGACACATCAAAGATTGTCAACAATTTGTTAAATATCTTGGAAGTATTTTGGATAGTCATCATTCTGATCGTAGGTTGCACAAAACAAAGTTATAAGATTTAGTAGAACTTCATTAAATGTATTAAATTTTAATGATATTGGTTGGCTATGCATGTATGTAGAAAATAGTGTCAATTGAGATCAAATAATGTCTTTTAAGATTTTTAATAATAAATGCCTTTTTTATTATTCCCCTACATAGTGGTGGCATATAGGGTTGCCCTTGTCCGTACGTCCGGCCGTCCGTACGTGCGTCCGTACACACATCTAGAAGCATTTGTCTGGATTTCTTTTTGAAAAGTATTTGTTCAATCCACACCAAACTTGTAAATCGCTTCAGTCGTTTAGGAGTTGCTGCCCTTTATATGCAAAAATGACTGAGTCTGAAGTGGGGACAATCAGTGTCATATGGGCACATTTCTAGTGTACATGATAATTCTATTCTAGTCTTTAAGACATATTCATATACCAGTAATAGTAGACGCAGTGTTGACAGTTGTCATATGTCACAGGTAAATGGTTTTACGGCAAACACTCTTTTCTATCAAACAATTCTTGACTAGAAAAGTATGTCATGAGAAATATATTTTTAAAAAACTAAACAACCTTTGAAAAAGGTGTGAACTACAGCTTATGGAAAAAATATGAAAACTGCTGAACAGTCAGATTTTATCTTTTATTAATATCAATGTTTAACAATTGTGCACATTATTTCAGTTTTGTTCTGTGATATATATGTGTCATTACTCAAGTCTTTCTGTTATAACAATTTGCAATTTGACAAACAAGTAATACCTAGTTGATAAGAAATATAACTCAAATATGCTTTTGAATTTTTACCCTGTCAGAGTTGTCTATCTTTGCTAAATAGTACATCATAATTAGCTCATCCATTATTTTCAGAATTTTAATTTTCTTGTTCATTAGGACCCCATTGGAAATAAGTTGAAAAACTTAATGGGTTATCCTGTGTAATATATATGTCTCAAATTCATGGGCTTAATATTATACTAAAACCTAGCTGGTGATATTTGTAACCGTGAGCATTCTGATATTTTGTTATTTGTATTTACATGTATATAAACATAAATGCTTGCTTCTAGGATTTTGTAATAGCCAATCTGTGATGTTTGTTGTAATTTTGACATATATATTCAAGAATAAATATATCTATCTATCTACATGTTCTGCTGTTAAAGAACAAGAAAACAATTGTTAGCTTCATGTATCTATAAATTTGTTTATTTCAATCTTGACAGCAAATTAGCTCGTCATTACCAATCACTTGAAGTGATTTTTTTTATATATTTCAATTATCACTCTACTTCCCCGCCATATTCTATGTTGTGACATCACTGCAGAGTAGTCTGTAAGAGACAATTATCACACTATTTCCCCGCCATATTCTATGTTGTGACTTCACTGCAGAGTAGGCTGTAAGAGACAATTAGCACACCATTTCCCAGCCATATTCTATGTTGTGACTTCACTACAGAGTAGTCTGTAAGAGACAATTAGCACACTATTTCCCCCACCATATTCTATGCCGTAACTTCACTACAGAGTAGTGTGTAAGAGACAATTAGCACACTATTTCCTCGCCATATTCTATGTTGTGACTTCACTGCAGAGTAGGCTGTAAGAGACAATTAGCACACCATTTCCCAGCCATAATCTATGTTGTGACTTCACTGCAGAGTAGTGTGTAAGAGACAATTAGCACACTATTTCCCCGCCATATTCTATGTTGTGACTTCACTGCAGAGTAGGCTGTAAGAGACAATTAGCACACTATTTCCCCGCCATATTCTATGTTGTGACTTCACTGCAGAGTAGGCTGTAAGAGACAATTAGCACACTATTTCCTCGCCATATTCTATGTTGTGACTTCACTGCAGAATAGTCTGTAAGAGACAATTAGCACACTATTTCCCCGCCATATTCTATGCTGTGACTTCACTGCAGAGTAGGCTGTAAGAGACAATTAGCACACTATTTCCTCGCCATATTCTATGTTGTGACTTCACTGCAGAATAGTCTGTAAGAGACAATTAGCACACTATTTCCCCGCCATATTCTATGCTGTGACTTCACTGCAGAATAGACTGTAAGAGACAATTAGCACACTATTTCCCCGCCATATTCTATGTTGTGACTTCACTGCAGAATAGTCTATAAGAGACAATTAGCACACTATTTCCCCGCCATATTCTATGTTGTGAGTTCACTGCAGAATAGTCTGTAAGAGACAATTAGCACACTATTTCCCCGCCATATTCTATGTTGTGACTTCACTGCAAATAGTCTGTAAGAGAAAATTAGCACACTATTTCCCCGCCATATTCTATGTTGTGACTTAACTGCAGAATAGTCTGTAAGAGACAATTAGCACACTATTTCCCCGCCATATTCTATGTTGTGATTTCACTGCAGAGTAGTCTGTAAGAGACAATTCCAGAGAGTTGACACAGCATGGTGTTTGACAGTGAAATAAGGGAGCTATTCAAGAAACAAATGCTTAACCAATGTATGTTATGCTCGCTTCAGCGTAAATGTTGTTAGAATGAGGAGCCGTGGTGTTAATTGAATAAATACATGATCTTATTTACACATCATCCGTGTCCCTGCATTTACATGATCTGCTGTGTCTATACTGTAACAGCACGATATCCCAATTATCCAAATATTCGGAGATAAAAACACACTAAACAATCCTGGACAGACAAAAACGAATCCTCAATTCATGAACCAGTGAACAGGTTCGGCACTATTTGCCACTATGTCAGTCTAAATTAAAGTCGAAGAAATGGCGTTGAACTGAATTATTCCGCTACATACACATCTATGGAGTTGAGAAATTCAGTGTCCGAATTCTTCGGTTAATTAAGCCCAACTTAGCGTATGTATTCTGACACTCAATTATGTATGTGTTCTGAAACGCAATTATATATGTATTCTGATACCCAATTATGTATGTATTATGACACGCAAATATGTATGTTTTCTGACACGCACTATTTTCTGTTCTCAAGAATGTAAAAATAAAACTACAATTAACAAATTACTTCTATATAGCGGGAGTTCGGGTCAGACTATTTCTAAATTGGAAACGAAACCTTGATGCAGGTGGCAGGTAATGATGAAAGCTCCAGTAGGAGCTTCAGTATGAGCTTTCAGCGTTACTTAACATCTGTATCAAGCTGTCGCATATCTTTCTAGATATGCACATTGGTGAATTTTAGAACAATTCTGTACTACACATTTTAGTAAAGGTCGACTAATTAACATTATAACTGGCATCACGCCACAGTTTATACCGGGAATTTGTAATGCTCAAATGTAAGGGAGCTAACTCCTTGTTCCTTGATATATAGTGCCAACATTGAAATCCCTTTCCACGAAATACCAGCAATTCCGTCTTCATTGACATTGTGGAAGAATGTTAACATAAAAGTTAGCAATTCTAATACACTAGCTTGTTTTTAAAAAATGCATTAACACTTTCCCTCATGTAAACGATTTTTTACGCATTTGCAAACAGAGTAGATCCAGATAACGAACTGTCTGATAAGGGTCTATTGTGTTTTACTGGTAGACTTGATCCTATTGAGTTTGTCTAAGCAAAAATTTTACTTTAAACATATTATAGAAAAATAACTTAAATGCATGAATATTCGTGAAGTGACCAATTCATGCATAAAGAATCATTAAGGAAATAAACCGTTTTACCGCCAATGTCACCTAAATGCATCACGACAAATAGTGCACTCCCAGATCTGACGCCACCTTTTCACTTTTTGTCTCAGTCTCTGTTTTCATATATGTGCTTTGTTCTTTTTTAACATTTGCATTTATTCATCTCATTTCTTTATTTTACTGAATGATTTAACAAACTTGGATTGCAGACGACAATTAGAAATTCGGCGCCGAAAGGGTTTTAAAAACGTATATGCAGTTTTAATAATATTAACTCTTTCCTTCATATACATGTCCACGCCTTTCCAAAGTAGCCCCAGATCAGACGGCTTTTTTCGTAATAGGCGCATGCCTATTATTTATGCAAGACTAAGAAACAAATTCAGTAACTTGAACAGTGATATTTTCGCAACCGTCTTATGCAAAACCCTTTAATGCACATCTAAAAATACGTTTTAGGTGTAAATAATTTCAAAACCAGAGGACAAAATTTTGGTATGCAACACAAAATTATCATCCTCTAACACTGGCATGATTCGTTTTGGTAAAATATATCCATCCATCTGTCCAACCATCTACCCATCCGCCTTTTCGTGCCTCTGCAAACAGAGTAGACCTAGATCCTTTTTTCGTAATAGGCGTCTGCCTATTATTTATGCAAGACGGCTCCGGCACATGTTCATGTAGACGGGATTCAACAGTTTTTGTGTCACCTGCCGAGAGGCAGTGTGTCACTTAGGGATCACTTTTCCGTCGTCTGTCTGTCTGTCCGTCTGTCCGTCTGTCCGTCACACTTTCTTTTTTTGCTGACATTTCTAAGCTTATCATTATAGTGCTTTTAAATTTCACATGTGTCTTCCTCTCATTGAGTATTATTGATGTAACTAAGATCCATCACTCTGCATGCACTTTTTTTTAGTTATCCCCCTTTGTTCTGATTTTCGCACTCCGGCATATTAGCCGTTTTTGTGTCAGTTGCGAGCAGGTGACATATGTGTTCCTCCGAACACTCTTGTTGTCATGGTAATCAAACCATGCGTGTTGTCATGGTTATCAAACCATGCTAAATCACAATTTTAGATTAACCCTTTAATCCATAAATACGCCTGTCTATGCATTTTCAAACAGCGTAGACTCATATTACACGTCTCCTGTAGGAGCCCTCTGACAAGGGTCTGGGTCCATGCTTATAAAACTTTTAGTTGAGTCTGAGATCGTTCTCAAGCTTGAGAACTCAAATCTGACCAATCAAAGGCTTAAGAACGAAACTCAGACTCAACTAAAAGCTTTATAATCATGGACCCAGTTCTGTTTGCTTATGAAGTATATGTAATATAGATATGGTTCTATCGCCAACGCTTCCCGTGTCCATTTAAGAAATGAATGACGTGTTCCCGGTGTTCATGAGGTTATGCAACGCATAGCTTTACGAGTAAAGTTAGTGAAGCCCGAAGGGCTTCACGTAAATCTTTGCTCGTAAAGCTATGTGTTGCATAACCTCATGATGAACACCGGGAGCACGTCATTCATTTCTTATATTTATATTCCATTGTATTTCTTATATTTCAACGGATCGGGTATTGAAATGAACATTCATGGGAAAATGCAACTTTCTTTTTAGAATAAGGTTATATAAGGACGCTTCAGGGCGAATGTAAATATATGTCATTATAAAACTTATCTAATTAATATTCATGATATATCATTATTTCACATATGAATATTCACGGAGTAAATGGTTGAAAATCTGCTTATTAAATACGTTCATTACCTCTGACATGAATATTCATTAGATAAAATGCTAATAAAGGTAAACTAACCAGAATTTTTTTTCAAAAAGATTTGTGATACACAAAGTACAGTACAATTCATCATTTGTATGCATGTATTGTATTTTAAAATGTTGTTGAAAATGACCAAATCGCGCTGCATATAAGCTAACTATAAAACATGAAAACAAACATACGATACATTTAATCCATTTAATACCTGGTAGAAAATCCTTTGAATATGCTTTTGAAAACAGAGTAGATCCAGATCATATTACTCCTGTAAAAAGATAGGGGTTATCTGACCAGTGTCTACTTTGTATGCAATTACATGTATATAATTTGATTCAAAAGTTTGTGTCTGGAGAATCAAATGTCTCGTTCACAATGCAGTGATAAAAATACAGCTACATATATATATCTTATATAAATAATATTCATAGCTAAACTGTAAACCTATACTTTTAATTACTTCATAGAAACGTGTTTTCACGCATTTGCAAACAGAGTAGATGATAATTTGGTACAAGACAGATATTTATAAAGAAAAAAAAATATATATTACATGTAAAGATTAATCGAAATTAGTGAGAATGGTTACCATGGTACAGCAAAACCTCTCTTAACCGGAATTCTATTACAGAAGAATTTAGATATATATGATAGGCAGGTGACTGCTTAATGCAGGGTGAAAGTTAAAAGAGGTTTTACTGTATAATATGCGGATAACGCCCCTTCTTTAAACAAACTATGTACATACCTTATTCCGACTAGTTATAATCAATTAACATCTTGAATATTCCGGTATGAATTGATATACAGTTGAACTTCGATATCTCGAACTCGGATAACTCGAACTCGGATAAGTTGAACTTAAACGTCTGTCCTTCCAAAGTGTACATAATAGAATTCTATTAAAACGTATCACTGGGCATATCTAGAAACACATGTTACAGCTTAATGCAGGTCGAAAGCAATGTGGAAAGCTCCTACAGGAGCTTTCAGCATTACTTTAGACGTGCATTAAGCTGAGAACTTGAGAATTGTTTTCAAATTAAAAATCAGATAACCCAAAACTCTGTTATCTCGAGCTAATTTGTATGATCCCTTGAAGTTCGAGATATCGAGGTACAACTGAACATGTTTTTATGAATAGATTATTTCTTATGGTAGAAAGATATATGGTAGAAACTACAGAATCAGAACTATATATACAGTAAAGCATGCCTTATCCCTTCTCTTGCTGAATTTTAAAATACATTTCTCCTTCTTTAACCCATGCCTGGTTGTACAATTACATATATTCGCACTGTGTACAAGTAGTTCGCTGTGCAATCACTGCTGTGGAGTGCACTGATTGCACAATCAATTTGTAAATAGTGCAGACCCTGATGAGACAGCTCCTGTCTCATCTGGGTCTTCACTATTTACTGGTAGGTATATTGACGCGAATAGCAAGCGAAGGGTTAAGCGGTCATTCAGTGATTACACGTAGGGATGTTATATAAATAGCTCCCTGTATAAGGTTTGACCTGTATTTAGCTACATGTATATACCATCTGTCTTACAGACTCATACTTAGACACATTTTTGATGGCCGCTTAAGATAGGTTTTACCGCGATCTCATAAGCAGAGCAGACCTTTATCCGTCTTGGTCTGGGTCTACTCTGTTTGAAAAGGCGTAAACCCTTAATGTTTTAGTATATGTCACAGTAGAAATTGCGATTGAGGACAATCGTTGATTCTCCTAGGACAAATTTCGATCGTGATTTCTCCTAAGACAGACTCCGATCGCAATTCGTCCTAGGACAATCCACGATTCTACTAGGAAAGACTCCGATCGTAGTTTCTCCTAGGAGAATCGAAGATTCTACTAGGAGAATCGACGATTCTACTATCTAGAACAGACTCCGATATGGCAATTTCTCCTAGGAGAATCGACGATTCTACTAGGATAATCCTCGATTCTACTAGTATATATTCCAATCGTAATCTATCCTTGGAAAATTTGGTAATCCTACTGGAAAAGACTTAATATGGAGGAACCAAGATCAATATTCTTATATACTTTTACTCAGAATTTCACCATTAAAAAGACATCTAGATCAACAGTATCCAAAATAGTTAAAATCACATATCAACCTATTATATATAGGCCTACATGGTAAACAATAAAAACAGAAAGCATTCACAGAATACATGTACATTGGGAACACACAAACGAGCATTGTGCATCTGGATCCACGTTTATAAATTTTTAGCTTTTAGTTGAGTCTGAGTTTCGTTCTCAAGCTTTTGATTGGTCAGATTTGAGTGCTCAAGATTTTGATTGGTCAGATTTGAGCCTTTGGCTCAAATCTGACCAATCAAAAACTTGAGAACGAACTCAGACTCAACTAAAAGTTTTATAATCATGGACCTTGGATCCAAATTGGTTAAAATCTCTGTTTACTATAGTTTATCCTGCCAATTTGATGCCACAGTAAAAACTGATATAATATGAAGTTAAATTTACCCCTTGATATGCGTCATGAGATGTTTGTCACATTGCAGCTAGGTTCTGGTCTAATGATGTTTGATGTTTGTCCATTGCTTATGAGGACACCTTTATTTGAAATCATTAACACTTGATTAAGTATTGTTTGAATGTCCTTTGAAGTTACAACAGCTAGCTAGGTCCTCGCCTTAATGATGTTAGATTTGTTTGTCAATTCACACTTGATTATGTATTGTTTGAATGTCCTTTGAAATTAATTCTGCATAGGTCATAACAGCTAGGTTCTAAAATATTCTAAATTATCTTAAAATAATAAATACACCACTCTTTTTAAATAAATTATTATGTCTCTCCCATTTATAATGGGGGACATATTGTTTTTGGTCGAGTTGTCCGTCCGTCTGTCCGTCCGTCCGTCCGTCCGTCTGTCTGTCTGTCTTTCACACTCGTGTCCGCTCCATATCTCTCACAAACATGGAAGGATTTCAAAATGCTTTGGCACAGATGTTTGATTCAACAAGATGATGTGCAGAGCGTTCGATTCAGGCACGTGGGTCAAATGTCAAGGTCACAATTCAAAATGCTGTGGCACAATTGTTTTACATAACAAGGCGATGTGCAAACAGCAGGATTCAGTCACATTCTTCAAAGGTCAAGGTCACAATTCAAGGTCATGTTTACAATTCAAGGTCAATTATTCACTTTTTCTTGTCTGGACGATAACTCCTACATGGATAATGCCTATTGATTGAAACTTCATACATTGACAGAGCATGATGAGAGGAAGTGTCGTGTATAAGGGCCATAACTCTAGCTTCAATACTTTTGGGGTTATTTCCCTTTGTTACATTTTTGTGCAATCAATAACTCCTGCTCTGCTGATGCTATTGGAATGACATTTTATTCACTCCCATTATATGCAGAGTTATGGGACTTTAACATTTTTACATGAAAAATTTGTTTTCAGGGTTTCTGCAAAACCTTTAATTGGATATTCATTGATTAGCATCATGCCTAGTTGTGCATAGTTTATTCCTTTTCCGGTTATGTGATTTTCTGCAGAGTTATGGGATATTGGAAATGTTTGTCCACACGCTGGGGAGACATCGGTTTTTGTATCAAAAACAATTCTAGTTTCAAACATTTTTATATCTTAAAATAATAAATTATTTCAATATAATTGTAGATCTTCCTAGAAGAATTAAAGTACATATATATACATGTATATCATGTGAATTATTTCAATCATTTTTTTAAATTTTCATGGTATAATTACAGTTGGTCCTAGGACAGACTGTGATCGGAATCTGTACTATAGTAGAATCGCCGATTTTACTAGGATAGCTAGATTGCGATTGGAGTCTGTCCTAGGAGAAATCACGATCGCAATCTGTCCTAGGAGAATTGACGATTGTCCTGAATCGCAATTCAAATATATATATCGAGGGCTTGGTGCAAAACTATTCTGTGAAGGAGTTAGAATAGTTTTGCACCAAGCCCTCAATATTTCTTGACCTTTGCAATACTGTGTAGACCCTATCAAAGGGCTTCTGTTGAACTTTTAAATTGATAAGCGTCTGCAATTTTTTTGTCCTACTAACCATTTTCATCAGTGATAATGTTGTTTGTCTACCCACTAAGGACCTTTCCGCTGAACATATATAATATATGGTTATTCCAATTAAGTTCCCATACCTAAACTGTATTAATATTCATGGACAAGATAATTATATAACGCTATATGAAAGGTAGAAAATTGTAGCCAGTTTAGAAAGTGAAGAAACCTATCTTGAAAATCCCATTAGTAAACAGAGCAGATCCTGATCAGACATGATTCGTCTGGTCTGGGTCTTCTCTGTTCGCAATCTATGCGTTCAAAGCAATTTAAATTTGTTTTAATATGAATTGAGGAAAGGGATCATTAATATTTGGAAAAGGGCCAGTTTTAATTTTTCAATAGATTAATGATTAAAAATGCGTATTATCTACGGAATATTTTCTTATGGTCATTGTTTTTGTTTACATGTAGGCCCCTATCTCAATTCTTGTCTTGTCTGTCTAACACCCCCCCCCCCCCCCCCCCCCCCCCCCCCCCCCCCCCCCCTTATGAAGATGAAAGATGTTAAATTTACTTGCTTGATATTGAGTTTTTACTTTTTTACTACTGTTTTTGTTGATTTTTACGTTAGTGTGACTTCGGGTCGCTTGATCTTCAATATTTTATTCACAAATGCAATTTTGTTTTTTCGGTATAATTGTTTCGTATATTCATTCAACAAAATCGCCGGCTCATTACATATGCACAGACCTTGATTCAAATCGAGGTTCCGAACGGGAAAACACATCCCATCTCTCAAGCTGGTTCTCAGCCTGCATCTGTTTTATCATCGGCGTAAACGAATCAAGGCGGGGAAGCGGTGCAAGGCAGTTCTCATTAATAAGGCTGTTCCCTCGCCTTAATCAGGATAAAAATTCACCATTTTCAATATCCCCATACCCTCCCAAGTGCATGTACGACAATAAAACCGACACAATTATTTTTATTGACATAAAAATGTAATGCCACCGAAATGTTTCACCACTGTGTGCTTATTCACAATGAGATAATTTATTTATCGTTTGCTGTTACAGTAGCTGTACATCCCCATTTTTACCACACCCTGTTTATGAGGCAGGTTATTTTGAGGCTGGATTCCCATTAGGCGCTTGCCATTTTGGATGTTTACTGCAAAAGATATCGAACTCAGGACGCCAGTCTTTATTTACGTTTGAAGAAGGGTTATTTCCGGGGCCCAGGACACCGGTAATAGGTTACAAGGCTGGGGCCCGAGCCCGTCATTTAGGCCTGACTCACAACTCGTGAGGTCGGGTCCGACCATCCAAGATGGCGTGTTGTCTCAGCGTTGAACAGCAAGAACAGAAGCGAATCAATCAAGAAATCGAGAGACAGCTGCGAAAAGACAAAAGGGATGCTAGAAGGGAACTTAAACTGTTACTGTTAGGTAGGTTTCGCTTTTCGAAATAACCCTGATCTTGAGAAAAATGGTCTGATGAATATGCTTATGTTCAGTGCAAGCTGCACAGTCAGCCATCTTGAATATTATTAATTATCCGTAAAGGAAAATTTCAGCATTAATATCACTCTAAAAGCTTGTTCATTGCATACCAGACCGATTGCAATTGTTAGTTTACAGTTTTGTCTATCAGATGAGCTCATTCTAGAACCTCATCGCACGGAAATCTCGCTGCATGTTGGTCGACAAATTAGGCTAGGCCATTTAATTTGTTGTCTGTCATTACTATTTTGGGTGTCAATAATCGAACGTTATGAATAAGACATAAAATACACACACCTAAGTCACACTAACTGTATCGACTTGCTGGGAAGAGAACTAATTGAAATGTGCATTGTTTGGGTGTGGTAGACAGCATTTTGAAATGCCTAAAGCACGCTAAATTCCAGAAATGGGCTTTACCTTGCCCCTAGTCCAAGTGTTTATTACACTTTCAGGGGAGAGTTGGGGTCCCATACATTTTAGATGGCGGGTCTTGTTATAACAGAGCATATAGGGGGGAATTATTTGTAATTTATTAAAAGGGTTACAATAATCTTTTACCATTTTGATTAAAATTTCTCATCTAGGTCTGCCCAGGTTTCCCTTATGAATCTGTTCTCGACTTGGAAGATAGAAATATTTCATCAGAAACATACCGCATACAATATGTACATTTTGAAGAAGGAAATTGTGACAAACATTCCCAAATTGGCTGTGATTTGCAGAGCTACATTTTCACTGTTTGCAGTAAATATTCTGACACTAAATCTTCTCGCAGGCAGACACACTAAATCTTCTCTCACTGTAGCTTTGTTATACTTATAGCTAGTTTGACAAAATTTTAAGATTCGACTGATTGCATAGGAGATAATGTAGACGTCGCCCTGAAAGAGCAGTTTTATCAGGGCAGGGTTGTCATTGTCCGTTGAATTTTTTTTTTTTGAAAAGCAACAGATTAGGCTGGGGTCAATGGGGCCACCAAGGCCCCCTATGAGGGTCCAGGGCAACACCCTGGTAGGGGTCCAGGGGTGAATCCCTCCAGGGGGTGAAGCCCCCCTGCCGAAAATGGATTTTAGACATTTTGAGGGTAAAAAATACTGCTTTCCTGAGACCTTTCCTGCAGTTGCATTTTCTTGCAAAGTCCAGCAAATAGTTAAAGGGTTATTTTGTGAAATTTCGTTGAATTACCATTTGACAAATTTCTAAAATTATATATAACCCTGCTGACTTCTCCCTGTTTTGCGCTGAGTTAAATTATATCTATAGGGAGGTACACAATCGGGACCAAACTTCTCCCTCAATATCACTAAACTTCTCCCTAATTAAGAACTCCAGCTTGAGCTGTGGTATGACTGCTCATCACAGTCAGTAAAATAATCCATTCTCTTCATAATGGTGGACAGAAGACAGGTCTGTTAAAAAAATTGGGGAAGTGGTCAAGGATGCATGGCAGTTAACAGCAAATGATCCAGAACATGACTCTTGAAGTAGGCGCTCATTAATTTATTTTGGCTTGGTAACACAGAACTGAATATGCTATGCATTGCAGTGTTGCATTTAGAGCGCGGTATATAATTGCGGGATTCCCGCAATAATTTTGACTCGGTCCCTTAAAATTCACTACAGCGTGGGCCTACGGGCTCACTTTTCATAGTCTGTCCATTTCCGCTATTTACCATCATATCCGCCGATAATGACCTCTCCAATAAAAGGTAGACTGTGTATGCATGTATCAGCGAAAGCGGTTTGACTGCTACAGTTTTAACATCAATAAATTTCGTACCAAATCTAGTTCATCTCGGAAGTAGTGTTGTTCCGATAATCGATTATGATCAATGATTGATCGAAAAAACATTTTCGATTTACTATCGATAGTAATTTTGCCTTAATCTATTACTGACTGTATAATCTGTACAGCAGCATCAGTAATTTTCGTAGGCGTTTTAATGGGAATATAACTGTATGAGGTATTTTACCTCTACCATTCATTAAAATCGTCTCTTCGAGATGATTGTAATGAATGGTCATAGCATACTGTTTGGTTGACACAAAAGCTTAGTTAGGCATTAGCTTGTTACATCAAGCTTTACATGCACAGAATCTCTGAAAGTATTTTCGATTAATTATTGATTTTTAATCGATAATAAATGTTCGGTTCAATTCGATAATCGATTTTGATTTTGGTCCGATTCTCCATCCCTACTCGGAACGTTTTGTACTACTATTAAAACATACTGGGATGACAGTTTATTAATTAAACAATCTTTCTTCTCGGGGTATTTAGACCTTTCGAGAATCGCCTAATAATTGTTTTTCGACCTTTATAGAATTATCTTGTTAACCCTTTCCATGTTCTGTATTTAGGCCAAATTTCAATACCTACTGAATGTTCATTAACATAATAGGTATAAAGAAATCTGGAAGATGGAGCATTATAGACATTTTAGAAAGTAAAGAAACGGATCTATCAAATTCTGTAAGCAAACAGAGCAGACCCTGATCAGAAGGCTCCTCTAGGAGCCGTCTGTTCTGGGTCTACTGTTTGCAAATGTGTGAAAACACGTTTATATGAGGGAAAGGGTTTATTAATAGGTATTCTGGAATATAACAACATGAAAGAAATATGAAAAAATACGAGGTCAGCTTTTGGTATGAAACATCCGGGGACCAAATTCAATGAGTAAACATCGTCGTATTGAAATTAAGAGCAGACGAAATGCAAACTGAAAGTAAAACTTGCGCATGGAAGAGAGTTTTCGATAGGAGAAGCTCTGAGCACATTAGATTAATTATAAACGAGAAAACCAGTGAAGCGAAAGACCGAAAATTAAAAAAGGAATGGTTGTCAATGGCGATAATCGAAGGTAAGATGCAATGCAAAAACCTGTATTGAATCTAATCTTCAACTTAGAAATAATATTAGCTGTATTTTCGGCTGAAACTGTTATAAGAGTGTTAGATTTGTATTTTACAACAGACAACTGTATTTGTGAGTCTAGGTAAGCTTATACGTTTTAATTTTGATCCTGTCCCCCAATTTTTCCTAATGTCCCCCAAATTGTAAACCAGGGGACCCATGTGTCCCCCAAAATTTCAGACCTAGATACAACACTGCATTGTACTGGTAAAGCAAAATATACGATTGAGTCAGTCATTGCTATTATTTACCGCTTTCCTCCATAAATATGCCTTTCTATGCCTCAGTATTTACAGGGTTGCCACACGTCAGGGAAAATTCAGTGAAATTAAAAAAATTTCAAGGTCAGGGAATTGTCAGGGAATTTTGAGAACTGTCAGGGAAATTTGAAAATATAGGCAACTGTCAGGGAATTGTCAGGGAATTTTGAAAACATGAGAATGAAGGTTATAGATTTTTAAAAAACCATAACATATTACAGAAATCATGACAGAAAAAGACCAAATTTCGCGAGTAAATATGTGAGGGAAATTTGAAAATATGTCAGGGAATTGTCAGGGAATTTTGTTTCCTCTGGTTTGTGGTAACCCTGAGTAATAACCACTTCTTGAAACTATTGTGATAAATAGAGCATTTGCTCCTATAGGAGCAAATGCTCTATTTATCACAATGGTTTCAGACTACAAAGTTCTAAAATTTTACTTTTCGCTAGTTAATGCTTCTTTTGGATGGATTCATTCAAAGAGGTTGAGTCTAAATATTACCTATGGAGGAAAGGGTTAAGGCTAGAAGGGTATAGAAGGTAAAATACTACACCAGTTGGCAATTCTTTTAACTTTCACATTATTCAGAATTAGAAATAAACAGGGTTGCCTCGCTTCAGGGGGAAGTAAGGGAAATTAATTTTTTTCAAGGTCAGGGAATTGTCAGTGAATTTTGAGAACTGTCAGGGGAATTTGAAAATATAGGCAAATGTCAGGGAATTGTGAGGTTTTTTTTTTTTTTTTTTTAAAAATGACCATAGATTTTAAAATTTCATAAAAGTATTGCAGAAATTATGACAGAAAGACCAAATTTTGCAATGTTATATGTCAGGGAAATTTGAAATTATGCCAGGGAATTGTCAGGTAATTTTGGTTCCTGGTCTGTGGCAAATGAAAACACCTACTATTTGGAGTCCGCTGCAAAAAGCAAAGTGAAAAGAACAACTTTTATTTAACACAAAACAACCCCACTTTCCAAATGAGTGTCATGCATCCGTACACAAATGAAACAATAAATACACAGTTTGCATTATCCAAATTTATTCCATTCTAATCGGCTTGCGGTCTAAAAAACCCCAAAGTCAAGACAGGTTTTATTTGATTTTGTTTTCAACTGTTCATCATGTGTTTACTTATTTTATACCACGGTATGTGATTGGTTGCATGCAGCTTGGTAAACAAATCAAAAGCCGTTTTACTACGAAAACAGTGTCACAGTATGCAATGCCTCATCAATTAGTTACAAATTACGCGTGCTGGATTGAGATAGAAATTTTCGATCAGAGTTTTGAAGTTCCTGAAAAAAAACAACCAATTTACTCAGCAGTGACAAGATTAACACCGAGTTTCTGTCATCTGCTAAAAAATTAACACTGTCAATGGCCCTGTTGTTTTATTAGCTCACCAGAGCACAGTTTTATTAGCTCACCAGAGCACAAAGTGCTCAGGGTGAGCTTTTGTGATTGCCTGATGTCCGTCGCGCGTCGTCCCGCGTCAACAATTTGAACCTTTAAAAATCTTCTCCTGAATCTACAGGGTTCTCAGCTTTCATCTTTGGCACATAGCATCATAGCATCATCTGTAGGTCCTCTACAAAAGTTATATAAATTATGCCCCTGGAGTCAAAATTGGCCCTGACCCTGTCCCAGGCGTGGCCAGTTTTCTCTAGGTGACTGCTGTTCTGTTTTCTGTACAAGTAGCAGAATGCTGGGTTCACTTAAGTTAGGCATGGGGAAAACTTTAAAAATCTTCTTGTCAAAAACTACATATCACAGAGCTTAGATATTTGGTATATAGATTTACTTAGTATACCTGATTGAAATTTATAATATCATAGTTCTGAGGTTAAAATTGGCCCTGCCCTGTTGGTTATACTTTAAAATAGACTTTTACACTATAAAGGTTCCCCTTAGCAAGAAGGACTTCAGATACTCAGTCTGTGTTATGCAGTCACTGGAGAGATCAAGTTCCTAGTCGAAACTCTCTAGTTGTCTACTTCAAAATTAGTGTCTGTTTGTTCACACTGTTTTTAACCCATTCCCTCATAGGCTATTTTCTGATCCTACCTCTTTGAATAAATCTACTGATAAGGAGAATTAATTAGAGAAAAGGAAAATTTCAGAATTGTGTAGATTTGAAATCATTGTGATAAATAGAACATTTACTCCTATGGAGCAAATGCTCAAGATATTTATCAGAATGGTTTCATAAAGTGACTATTACAGAGGCGTAGAAAGGCATTTTTATGGAGGAAAGGGTTAATGCATATCAATCTTACAATTAACTTATTTCAAACCACATATGAAGTTACAGGGTTACAGATAAGGGGAGTATTGGGGTATTTACCCAATTAAAATTGTGGAAAAAGCAATTGTTTTTCAAAACAATGAGTAACAGAAAGCAAATAAATATAGCAAAAAGCAAAAGAAATTTAGAATACCTAATGAGAATATGAATAATACCTAATTACGAAAATTGCCAATACCCATTATAAATTGCAAATACCCAATTCTGTAAAAAATCAAGGAGTAAATACCCAATTGCATCAAAACCTTATCTGTAACCCTGAAGTTACATACCGGTATGTGTCAGATCAGAATCCAAACTGCATGCTAATTTCAGTCAAGTCATGCTAAGAAATAAAACCCCACCCCAGGGGTGGCCAGTTTTCTATAGAACGTAGTGAAAACTTTGAAAATCTTCTCCTCTGATTGTCTGGTGAGCGATATCAGGGCCATCATCATCATGGCCCTCTTGTATAGAAACATATTGTGAAACCTTTAGAAATCTTCTCCTGAAACTGGATGTTTCTCAGCTTTCATATTTGGCACATACAATGTAACATCATCTTGAAGTCCTGTACAAAAATTATATGAGTTATAAATGCCACTTGGTTCAAATGAAGCCCCCCAGGGGTGGCCAGTTTTCTTTGGAAATTAGTGAAAACTTTGTCACTTTGTCATTTATAAATAAACAGCATAGATCTTCTCTGTTTGCATTTTGCAAAGTGTTAAAAGTGTTTATATAAACTCTTGTCCTGTTCTATGTTTACTTCAAATTTCAATACCTATTGAATATTCATGAATAAAGTAGTTATAATGAAATATGGAAGGTGGAACTTTGTAGCCATTTTAGAAAGTAAATAAACAGATCTTTCAAATTCCATCAGCAAACAGAGCAGACCCTGATCAGACGACTCCTGTAGGGGCCGTCTGCTCTGGGTCTACTCAGTTTGCAAATGCGTGAAAAGACTTTTATATTAGGGAGAGCAGGGCTCAACATTAACTTTTTTGCTTACTAGACCAGTCGGGCTAGTGGTTTTGAAAACTACTAGCCCTGACCAAAATGTCTTGTGCCCTGACTTTGTGATTAAATATTTTGGTTTTTAAAAACTCGTGAGATGTTGAACCTGTATGAAGTGTCAATTCCTGCTTTAACCCTTTCGGCGCCAAATTTCTAATTGTCGTCTGCAATCTAAGTTTGTTAAATCATTCAGTAAAATAAGGAAATGAGATAAATAAATGCAAATTTCAAAGGAATAAAGCACATATATAGAACTAGAGGTTAAGACAAATAGTGAAGTCCCTGATCAGACGCCGCCTTGAAAAGGCGGCGTCTGATCTGGGACTGCACTATTTGTCGTGGTGGATAAACTCGACTGTGGCAGTGAAAGGGTTAAATACATTTTATCAAGAAGATTTAGAGAAGAGCAGGGTTGTTAAAATGTGTTTATAGGTAGTGAATAATCTGTTATATTTGAATGTTCATGAAAATATGGCACTACAGTGCTACATTAAACACGATACAGGATCAGGAGTCATTTAAATTCTCAAGCCATTTAAAAAGAAATTCACAGTTTCGCTTCACTTTTTCATACGTATTCTTTGTTTCCGGTAGGCCCCTTCGATTTAGTATATTGTCATCGCTACTACCGCCGCATTTTGATGTAAAGCCGAAGTTTCAAAGTCACATTTCTTTCAAAAGACGAATTTTAATGACGATAAAGCTTCCACACATTGTTATTGTAATCAAACGTAAATGAGTCTGAATGTCGTAAGTTTTTGTCATGTGTTTTATTTATTCGGGAGATCAATTCAATACAGCATTTCGCGTGTTAACTCATTTATTGTTTTCAAAATGTTGCAATTAAACACTACATGCAAATTAATACATTGTACCGACGCTTTTTTGCGACAACTTCCTCAAAGGTGTTCCCTGTTCGATAGCAAAAAATAGATACAAAATTCCAAGACTGGTATCCGTACATCAGTCACCACGTGGTGTTGTAAAGGCTAGCTAGTAGTGGGGAAAATATCGCGAAGAGCAGTCTGTAATTTTGCGCATGCGTACTATGTATAAACACAATTATAGATGAACCCGACGTGACCTATCTGTAAGTGCTTTTCTGCTACTTTCTCTTTCGATCGGTATCGCGACCGGACCGGGATTTATACGACAAGTTGGGCTAGTGGCTTGGAATATTTGCAAGACCGGACCGACATTCAACCAGTGAATGTCTGTCGGACGTAGGTTAATGTTGAGCCCTGGAGAGGGTGAAGGAAAGGGTCAGATTTGAATGAAGTCTCATGTACAATGTACCTTAGGAGCTGTCTAATCAGTGTATGCTCTGTTTGCTTATGGAATTAAACAGATCTGGAACAACAGTTTCAATCATGGCCAAAAATTCATGAGTTCATAATTACACCATTTACAAAACTTAAAAGATAATAATTTTATTGATATCAATACATACAATACTCCATTTATCACAATGGTTTCAAACTACAAAGTTCTATTTTTTCCCATTTCTCTAGTTAATGCTCCTTTTCGGTACATTTATTCAAAGTGGTTGACTGGTTGTTTCTAAAAATAGCCTATGAGGTAATGGGTTAAATGAGGGAAAGGGTTAATCCTTTCTTTCGTACAAATTCTTTTTCACGGCTTTGCAGACAGAAAATACTCGGATCAGATGTTTCCTGTAGGTGCCATCTGATCAGTGTCTGATTTGTTTGTTTTCATATATAATGAAATTATAATAGGTCTGACTCTACAGTTTCATCCAATACTTAAATTCATGTTAACCCTTCGCTTGCTATTCGCGTCAATATACCTACCTGTAAATAGTGAAGACCCAGATGAGGCAGCTCCTGCAGGAGCTGTCTCATCTGGGTCTGCACTATTTACAAGTTGATTGTGCAACCAGTGCACTCCACAGCAGTGATTGCACATTGAAATACTTGTACACAGTGAAGATATATGTAATTATACAACAGGGCATGGGTAAAGAAGGAGAAATGTATTTTAAAATTCAGCTAGCGAAGGGTTAATTTAAAAAATCAGCTAATAAAATGTATGATGACATTCCTTACATGGATATTCAATTGCTGTCCCATTTTACCAGAATCGGATAACCTTCTACTATCTGTTTCTGTATGTCTGTTTCCAAGTCACGTGACATTCAGTTTTGATCACATGACTTTCTGTTCACATGATTGTTACTCTGTTTGCAGGCACAGGGGAGAGCGGAAAGAGCACCTTTATCAAACAAATGAGAATTATTCATGGGACTGGCTACTCTGACGATGACAAGCGAAGTTTCATCAAGATTGTCTACCAGAACATCTTCATGGCCATGAATGCGATGATCCGGGCCATGGACACGCTCAAGATTAGCTATACAGACCCACAAAATGAGGTATATATCATATCTATGCTTAACCCTTTCCCTCATATAAACGTGTTTTCACGCATTTGCAAACAGCGTAGACCCAAATCAGACAGCTCCTAGAGGAGCTGTCTGATCAGGGTCTGCTCTGTTTGCTAATAGACTTTGAAATATGTTTTCTTTGCTTTCTAAAATGTCTACAATGGTCCACCTTTCATATTTATAACTATTTTGTTAATGAATATTCAGTAGGTATTGAAATTAGGGCTAAATATAGAACAGGGAAAGGGTTAAACATTCAGGCACATGAGCAGATGTCTAGATAAGATGTGTAAATTTAAACGTTTTCGGTAATAGCTCCTTTATTTCTTCACAAAACCCTATACTGTGCCCACTCTTTAGAATCTCTCGAAGACGTGATCCGAAAAAGTTGTTGCAATATAGGGTTTGGTGGAGAAGTGACGATTTTAGTATGTGGGCATGCACCTTTTTCTGAATATGAACATGTAAATGCCGTACTTTTCTTCTTTTTTATATCTCTACAAATGAAGTTTGTGTGTGTGTGTGTGTGTGTGTGGGTGGGGGGGGGGGGTATATAGGAGTCTGTGCGTCAGTTGGTTGGTCTGTCTGTCCATGTCACAACCTGCTTAAGTCCACTTATTTACATATCCCTTTGAGATAAAACTATAAACTATACACACTTGTCGACCATCAGAAGCTTCATTTGTAGGCAAGAGTACATAACTCTGTCAAGCATTTTAACAGAATTATGGCCCTTTTTAAATCAGAAAATTTTGGTTAAGTCGAGGGTTTTTTTGATTTGCGATCAAGGCAGCAGAGCATTGGTATTCCATCACCTTTAGGTGCACATTAGGTGTGTGTATACATACGTTTTCTAGCCCTTTTCTGGTAATTTTGGGAGATATGCACAATTGGGGATTTTTTTTTCACAGTCGTAACTCATTGATTTGGAAAGATGTTTTGGTTCAGTTTTAACCTATTTTGCATATCATGCAAATTTTGGTGGCTATAGGGCCTTTTTATTATCCCAAACTGGGATTTTTTTAAACTATTTTGCATCTGTAATGAGTCCTTTTAAAGGACCCTTGTAGAAACTGGAACACCATAAAAAGGCCTTTTTGGGTGGGGGGAGGGGGGGGGGGGTATTATGAGAACATAAACACTTATATTTAGGTACACTAGTCTTGTTCACAAACAGATGTAGATCTCTCTTCTTAACCCATTCCCTCATAGGCTATTTCTAGATCCAACCACTTTGAATATATCTACTGAAAGGGAGCATTGTCTAGAGAAAAAGGAAATCTTTAGAAATTTGTAGTTTGAAACCATTGTGATAAAAAGAAAATTTTCTCTATTTATCACAATGGTTTCAACAGGTATCTTTTACAGAGGGGTAGAAAGGCGTATTTATGGAGGAAAGGGTTAAGTTTGTCACAAAACTGCCAGCGTCCATAACTCAAATTGTGGACACACTAATAAACACAGTAGACCTAGATGATCAGGGTCTGCTGTGTTTGGTAAATGAAATAATATAGATCAAATCAGTATTCACTGCAGTGTTTCATTAAGTTTTTTCTTACATGAATATTCATGAGTTGAGAGTACCTGATAGTGCACTCTGATCAGGGTTTGCACTGTTTGTCATTGAACTAATTTTGATCAGTAGTCAAGTTTGATGCAATCTTTCAGTGTTGCACCTAGGATTTCAAAAGTAGGGGGGATTTTCCCCCCTCATCTGAAAAAAATGGGGGGAATTGTAAAATAGAGGGGGGGATCTAAATAAAAAACACAAAAATAATGCTAAAGTAACTTTTATTCAAATAAAACTAGTCTACTTGACTATGTATTCACTACTGTATTGTAGCAATTGTAGACACAGATGATACAGCTCTTACAAGAAGTTAGAACTGTTTCACCAGGGTCTACACTGCTCTTTAACTAAAAACAAGTAAAGTCTGGGTGATTTCACCTTCGGTTGGGGTTTCCATTGATTGAGTTTCATGCTTGATTTCCTCGGCATTTCTATTACCATCAGATATTTTATTTTGTTTCGTTTTCGTACTTACGGGGGAAGGTGTGCCTGTTTTCGAGGTTGAAGGGCCCACAGCAGTGAAATATTGGCTAATTTTCCGTTTAGACATGTTTATAATGTCGTGTTTACAAAGATTAACTTTCGTAAGGGTGTTTCTATGACAGCGCTATAAATAGCAATAGCGATAGGGTTTTGATAAAACAAGGGCATAGTTCGCGCCTACCTTCGATAAACCCGTATCGAGCCCGTCGTTCTAGTCGTGACTGGAGACAGCGGCCATGTTTTATACTAACCGGAAATGGTTACCGTGTCAAAGCTAAATGCGGCGCTACAGCCGATTTCAAAGTAGAAAACACTAAGGAGCCTGGCGAAAATAGGATTTTTCTCAAATCAGACAAGAGTTAAATGCGCGATTAATCGCCCCTTGCCTTTGCCAAAATGCGCGAGTACTCAGGAAATGGGGGGAATCGCGCGATCGAGCGTCCTAGGTGCAACACTGATCTTTCATTTAACCCTTTACTCCTTAAATACACTTTTCTATGCCTTTGAAAACAGAGAAAACACAGATCAGACTGTTACTATAGTTCGTACAGGTCAAGTTTGAATTTACGCTATGTTTGTAGCTCGTCTGTTCGGAAGATTTCCAAATTTGTTATGCTATGTTGATTTGTCATGGAATTGCAGCAGTTAGAATTCCACCTGTAAGGAAACTGAGGCTTTGCATTAACCCTTTCCCTCATATAAACGCGTTTTCACGCATTTGCAAACAGAGTAGACCCAGATCAGACGGCTCCTCTAGGAGCTTTCTGCATTACTTTGTCCTGCATTAAGGTACCACCTGCATCTAGCACCCAGAATTATACCTCTGTTGGGTGGTCGCATTAGCGGGTCTTACTGCATGTATGATATATATTAAAAGATGTGAATACTTTGCTATATGCGAAATATTATAGAATCAATCAGATTTAAGATATTCTTCTTTAACCCATTCCCTCAGGCTATTTTTAGATCCAACCATTTTGAATGAATCTACCGAAAAGCAGCATTATCTAGAGAAAAGGAAAGTTTTAGAATTTTGTTGTTTGAAACTATTGTGATAAATAGAGCATTTGCTTCTATAGGATTTATCATAATGGTTTCCACAGGTGACTTTTACAGAGGCGTAGAAAGGTGTATATATGGAGGAAAGGGTTAAGCAAACAAAGCCGACCCTTGATTAGATGGCTGCCTTATGAGCCATGTATAATCGGGGTCTACTCCGTAAAGACATCTGAAGGTTTCTCAATGGACTTTGGGAGAAAATAAGAGAACGTTCGATAGTTGCAAAAATTCTAAAATTGAATCTGTAAAGTTCCACAAGTGAACAGGTTTGACCCTGATCAGACAGCTCGTACTAGAACTGTCAGATCTTGGTCTACTATGTTTATACACAATGTTGTGAAACGCGTTTTGTATTAGGCAGTGTCTATTATAGGGAAGTTGGTATTCGCCCCACTGTTCCTGAAAACTTTCCCCTATTCTTCATGGGAAAGTGGGGTGGGGGTTATTTCTATGTAGATAGAGAAATGCGAATTCACAGAAATTGGTGAGATATATGAATGAATTTGCTACATGTATAACAACATAATTATGTACACTGGAATTTTTGGCAGTGGCAGAAACTGTACCAAACAGAGCAGACCCTGATCCTGTAGGAAAGGTGCAAAGCTACAGATAACAGATAACGATGCGTAACCAAATCCTAAAATCGTCGTTTCTCCACCAAACCCTATACTGTGGTCTAAAGAGTGGTCACAGTATAGGGTTTGATGGAGAAATAAAGGAGCTATGCTTGAAAATGTTTAAATCCACGCATCTTATCTGGAGCTCTGAAGGTGTTTTTTATGGAGTAAAGGGTTATAGAATAGTATAAGAAAATCACCTGACTAATTTATAACTATTTACTCTCTGCATGAACAAGCACTCGTCATGGCGAGCGGACAAGTGGAATTTTCGTACCCTGCAGTGATGGCTAATGTACAGTAAAAGTCATCCGATACGATCGTGAACAAAATGTCTAATACTGGGTCAGAAAAACAGATGTTAGCTTAATATAGGATGACAGTTACGCAAAAAGCTCCTGCAGGAGCTTTCTACATTCCTTTCTTCCCGTTTTAACCCTTTTTATTTGCAAACAGTAGACCCAGATCAGAGCCCGTCTGATCAGTGTCTGCTCTGTTGGCTTATGGAATAATATAGATCTAATTCTCCAATTTCTGCTTTGGGAAAAAATTCCATGTGTTAATATCCCATTTTAGAAATTAACCTAATTAATATTCATGATGTCATTATTTCTACAATGAATATTCATGGAGTAAAGGGTTAAGCAACCCCTTGCTAACCCTTTCCTTCATATTAACCCTTCGCTTGCTATTCACGTCGATATACTTACCTGTAAATAGTGAAGACCCAGATGAGACAGCTCCTGCAGGAGCTGTCTCATCAGGGTCTGCACTATTTACAAGTTGATTGTGCAACTAGTGCGCTCCGCAGCAGTGATTGCACAGTTAACTACTTGTACACAGTGAAGATTTATGTAATTATACAACAGGGCATGTGTAAAGAAGGAGAAATGTATTTTAAAATTCAGCAAGAGAAGGGTTAACGCCTTTTCACATATTTGCAAACAGAGTAGACCCAGATAAGACTGCTGCCATAGGAGCCTTCTGATCAGGGTCTGCTTTGATTGCTGGTGGAATTCGATAAATTTGTTACTTTAGTTTCTAAAATGGCTACAATGTTCTGCCTTCCATATTTTGTTACAACTATTTTGTACATGAATATTCCTTTGGTTTTGAAATTTGGAATAAATATAGAACAGGGAAAGGGTTAAACACATGTTTATTCATAAAAAGGTCAGTTTGGGGAATTATATTTAGACTACTAAAGAGGAAAGAAATTCGCAAATGGAGAACCTGATTCTTGGTTTTACTAGTTTCGATCAAAGACGCCATACAACTCTGTACGTTGTCATGGACACAGTCTTGTCGCTTTGTTAGCAATATATGTTAACCCTTCGCTTGCTATTCACGTCGATATACTTACCTGTAAATAGTGAAGACCCAGATGAGACAGCTCCTGCAGGAGCTGTCTCATCAGGGTCTGCACTATTTACAAGTTGATTGTGCAACCAGTGCACTCCACAGCAGTGATTGCACAGCGAAATACTTGTACACATTGAAGATTTATGTAAATATACAACAGGGCATGGGTAAAGAAGGAGAAATGTGTTTTAAAAATCAGCAAGAGAAGGGTTAAATCCTGTCTTTCATGTAAACACGGTTACCTTTTCAGGCATTTGCTAACAGAGTAGACCCCGGTCAGACAGCTCCTACAGGAGCCGTCGGATCAGGGTCTACCCTGATTGCTTATGGTTTAAGACAGTATCCATGCTTATAAAACTTTTTAGTTGAGTCTTGAGTTTGTTCTCAAGTTTTTGGTTGGTCAGATTTGAGCCTGTGGCTCAAATCTGACCAATCAAAAGCTTGAGAATAAACTCAGACGCTTTATAAGCATGGACCCAGAACTGGTTCTACAGTTTCTGTATGAATAAAATTATCATGTTCATATGCGGGTATGAAACTTAGAGCAATTGCTCCATAGGAGTAAGTGCTCTATTTATCACCATGGTTTCAAAACTAACAATTCCAACATTTTCCTTTTCTCTAGTAAATGTAAAAGTGATTGGTTGTAAAAATAGCCTATGGGGTAATGGGTTAAATTGTGATGACAGGGGACAAAATTTTTTTTAAACAGCGCTCGTCCTACAGGACGAGTTACTTATAAAATCTACTCGTCCTGCAACGATATTACTCGTCCTGATGTCCGCCATCTTCAGCTGCTGAAGCTTTTGACTGGTTTACTTACTTAATATTTGAGAGCAGACAAGGCATAAAAATCAACATTTTCTTCGACGCAGTCTAACCATAACGAAACATTTTTCTGTTCTATTCTTCGGCGCATGAAACTTTTTACTGGCTCCCCGGCGTATCGACGGTTAATTAAAACATTATGCTGTACTTAATAGTTTAAGTTTCCGCATATCTCTGAACGAGTAATTAATTATTCAAGCAATTTGCTCCATTACCATTGATAGCATAGTACGGCGGAATAATATGATGAAATCAACACGTTTTACTTTTACAGACCCAAAGTCAAGTTTTAATTAATTTAAAAAAAAAATCCGAATCAAAATTAAACGTGTGTGATTTTCCACTACAGGCTTTTTTCTGTATCAAAATTTACATTACTGAATTGTTTGCCGTACGTTTCTCCGAAAAATTCAAACTTTTTGATCAACATTGTCACGGATCTGTATGGCCGTGATATAACGATATACCGGGATAATCTGGCAGTAGGAGACCGACTATTAGTATTTCTATAATACATGTCTTCATTTCCGGTTTCATTTTTGCTTGAGGTTTTGACGATTCACGATAAATAGATTAAGCATGTTCGTCATGGACAAACTGCTATGATATAACATTCTGTTATTTTTTTCTCTCAGAAAACTGACTCGTCCTGAAGGACGACCTGACTGGAAAATTTACTCGTCCTTTCCCTTTTCCACTCGTAATTATGAGAGGACGAGTGGAATTTTTGTCCCCTGGATGAACAAAAATGTATGAGGATAGGTTTTTTTTTCGCCCTAATAACTCCCTGTAATCAATCAAAATTACTACATTGCAAACTCTGCGTTCATCAGGATCCAAGCAGCTTGAAACTTTGTCAATTGTTTCTGGAAAATTTGAACTGATTGAAATTTGAGCAGTTTTTTTAACAGTGAATTAAGGTTTAATCCTGTACTCTATTAATGTGCCTTTCTACCCCTTTGCAAATTGGGTAGACCCAGATCAAACGGCCAATAGGAGACTTATCACGATCTGATCTAAATACTTATAATATAGATATGATTCTACACTTTCTGCAATGGCCCAAAATTCCTCTGCTCAAGTGTCATGGTCGATGCCATCTTGGAAACCATTTTGATAAATAGAGCATATAGATAAATAGATATATAGAGCTATTTATCACAATGGTATCACAAAATTCTAAAAATTTCCTTTTCTCTAGTTAATGATCCTTTTCGGTAGATTTATTCAAAGAGGTTGTATCTAAAAATAGCCTATGAGGTAATGGGTTAATATTCATGATGTAATTGTTTCTAACATGAATATATTCAACATGTGTAGGGAAATTAGTTAGTCTCTAACTTGAAACACATGCATTTTTACATTGTCTAGAATGCCTGCTTTAAAAGGATCTGATATTGTGTAACAAAACAGTTTCCATGGTAACTGGGGATAAGGCACACCAGTCGATCGGCTTTCTGCTGTACACTTGATCATGTGACTGTATAGGGCATCCATGACTTTTAGGTTTTTCCAATAAATTGTTCATAGACAGGCGGGGAAAAAATCCTGACGTTATTGACTTGGCTTTAGTCTTGATGGCAAGTTGCACTGGATTTGGTTTAGAAAAATGGCTGGTGGCACATTTCTCCCCGCCTCCCCCTTTATAAGCATGGACCCAGATCAGTGTCTGCTTAAGTTTGCATGAGATATAAAATAGATGTGATTTTACAGTCATAGTACAGAATATTCAAATGATATGCATCATTATGGCCAAAATTCCAGTGTCCATGTGCCGTTATAAAAATTAATATAATTAATATTCATGATGTCCGTATTTCTTACATGAATATTCATAGAGTAAGGGGTTAAAAATTTTTTTTTATTATTTCTGTGCTAAATTCTAGCCATAACTGGTTTCAGAGGTCCAGAAAAGATGCACAAATTTAAAATATTTTCAAGAATAACTCCTTTATTTCTCCACTAAACCCTACGTTGTGACCACTCTTTAGAATTGTCGCGAAAAGATACCTCCTTTATTTCTCCACCAAACCCTATGTTGTGACCACTCTTTAGAATCGTCTCGAAGAGACGATTCTAAGGAGTGGTCACAACATAGGGTTTGGTGGAGAAATGACAATTTTAGTATTTGGATACGCACAGGTATCTGTTGCGCGTTTATCTGTTGCTCTGTGATGTGTACTCATCAGAATCTCGATACTTTTATGCGTTACAGGAAAATGCAAGCATGATCAGGCAGATCGACCACGAGACGGTGACGACATTTGAACAACAGTTTGTGGATGCCATAAAGAGTTTATGGGCTGACAGCGGAATACAGGAGTGCTACGACAGGAGACGAGAGTACCAGCTCACGGACTCCGCCAAATAGTGAGTTATCAAAATTCCCCTGTTTACAAGGAAAATAAAATTTGGGCATACATGTAAGACTTTATAGAAATAGTACAAATGGTTATTGGTAAATGCGGCCGGCTGCAATGGCAGGGTCCCGGGTTCAGTCTCCCTCCAGACGAGACTATAAACCGAGATCCAAAGTATCAGTACTTTACACTTGGCATAGATCTAATACTAGAACCAGAGAAACTATGTCGAGACTAAGAGTAGGACATAGCGCC
Source organism: Azorinus chamasolen (assembly GCA_963576725.1). Taxonomy (NCBI): domain Eukaryota; kingdom Metazoa; phylum Mollusca; class Bivalvia; order Cardiida; family Solecurtidae; genus Azorinus; species Azorinus chamasolen. The sequence continues at coordinate 37,321,884 of OY755250.1, read as the reverse complement.
CTGGTTTCTCTGTATCCTTTCACCTCTCTCTGGGTCATCCAATTAGCCCAAAGTAAACACATAGCAGAAACCCACGTTAACCCTAGTCCTGTTCTATATTTATTACAAATTTCAATACCTACTGAATATTCATGGGGAAAATAGTTATGATGAAACATGGAACGTGGAATATTGCAGCCATTTTAGAAAGTAATGAAACAGATCTACCAAATTCAATTTGCAAACAGAGCAGACCCTGATCAGACAGCTCCTAGGAGCAGTCTGATCTGGGTCTACTCTATTTGCCAATGCTTCTAAAGGTGTTAACCAACACAAACACACGTTTAAGTCCACTCAGTCAATGTATTAAACAAGAGGTGTACTGGTCTATCAAAAATCTTTGGCTCAAATCGGACCTATCAAAAGCTTGAGAACTCAAATCTAACCGATCAAAAACTTGACCCAGATAAACAAGTTTTGCATCCAGTTGAGATTTTTTGAGTTCCACAGTAATTCTCTACCAGCATCACTGTTTAGAGTTTATGGCTTAACAAACATGCAAAACTGGCCTGTAATATCTCCCCGAGTCATTAGCAGTAGAATTTCAAAAGCTTCTCAGATTTCTGAATGGGAAATTTACTTAACCCTTCGCTTGCTATTCATGTCAATATACCTACCTGTAAATAGTGAAGACCCAGATGAGACAGCTCTCATCAGGGTATGCTATTTATAAGTTGATTGTGCAACCAGTGCACTCCACAGCAGTGATTGCTCAGCGAACTACTTGTACACAGTGAAGATATATGTAATTATACAACAGGGCATGTGTAAAGAAGGAGAAATGTATTTTAAAATTCAGCAAGAGAAGGGTTAATTACCTGGGCTATTCATACAGATGAAACGTGGGCAAAAATAGTGCAGACCCAGATCAGAGTCTGCACTATGTGCTACTCTGTCAGTCTAAAGTAAAGCTATCAGAATGGTGCCAAAAAGACATGTTCAGCTTTTTGGCACTCGTGGATAGAGGAGAATGGGGGCCAGAATACTTGGTGTAATTAGGGCATTGTCGTAATTGGAAAAATGATACTAGTACTTAGATCGTAAAGTCTTGGTACTCAGTATCAGGTCTCAGCTTTACATCGATTCCTTTACCCTTTCACCTGATAAAGTATTCATGTCAGAAATAATTTTGTTGTGAATATTTATTTACTGGAATTTTATAATGTAAACCTTTTCAAGGGAATTTTTTACTTTGACAAAAATCAGATCTATATCGTGTCAACAGCAAACAGGACAGGCCCTGATCATACAGCTCCTATAGGATTTTTTTGATCTGGGTCTGCTCTGTTTGCAAAAGTATGAAAAGGCCTTTATATGAACACAAAATATTATATACATGGCAAAGAATGTAGAATTCAATTGAGACAATTCTAAAGAGTTGTCACAACATATAGTTTGGTAGAGATGTAAAAGCAGATAGTCTTGATAATGTTTGATAAGTTACAGAATGATAGATATAGCCTAAGCAAACAAAAGTAGACCTTGGTCAGAATGGGCCTACAGGACTGGTGTACAGGACTGGTGTTGTCTGAGCTGGGTTTTCTCTGTTTTCAGAGTGTTAACCCATTCCCTCATATTGATGCCTTTTAAAGCCTCGGTAGAAGTCACCTGATGAAACCATTGCAATAAATAGAGCATTTGCTCCTATAGGAGCAAATGCTCTATTTATCACAATGGTTTCAAACTGCAATTTTATTTTTTTTTAAAAATCCTTTTCTGTAGTTAATGCTCCTTGTTGGTAGAGTTATTCAAAGTGCTTGGATCTAAAATTAGCCTTTGAGGTAATGTGTTAAATAGCATCTCTGTCAAGGAAAGTGTTAATTTTAATTATTCAAGTGTTTATTAACCCGTTTCACACCTTTACAAACACAGTAGACCCAGATCAGACAGCTCCTGGGGGAGCCGTCTGATCAGGGTCTGCCCTATTAATAATTTGCTTATGAAATTATGAATAGATTTGATACAGTACATGGCTATAGATATAGTATTGCGTACCCAAATACTAGAATTGTCAATTCTCCACCAAACCCTATACTGTGACCACTCTTTAGCATTGTCTCTTCGAGACGATTCTAAAAAGTGGTCACAGTATAGGGTTTGGTGGAGAAATAAAGGAGTTATTCTTTAATTTTTTTAAAATTATGCATCTTATCTGGACCTCAGCAGTAGATTATTAGAATACTAACATTCCCATGTTATGTCTTTCATACACCATTCAATTAATATTTGTGATGTTATTATTTCTTGCTTGGGTCTACTCTGTTTGCAAATGCGTGAAAACACGTTCAGTGTTCTGCCAAGAGCGCGGCCTCGCGGCATTCCCGCATAAAATTTCCAAATGTCGCGTAGAACTTACCAGAATCGGGCCAACGGGCGCACAATTTTCATGGAAATTTGATATTTACAGAATCGCCGATTCAACTGTCAACGATGCTTACCGAGACATTCCAAACCTAAATATGTCATACTGCGGGTAAAAGGATGATTTTCATTGGTTGTTACCGACGCTCATTAATATGTGAACCAATGAACGCTGTTTAAATCACACGTTACTATTAGTCATGGCGGACACGAGCGGTCCAGAAAAATCAAATCGGAAGCGAACTATTTTGAGTTACTTTTCAAAACCGTCTTCCTCTGACAGCGACCCAAATCAATCAGAAAATGCTCCATCAACGTCTAGCAATGAACAGAGCAGCGAAATCACGGATAAATCGGGTGAATCGAAATCTTTGTTTCTAAATCAGAGACAAACAAACTTCAGTAAGATAACATGCCTGATGTACATTTCCTTGTTATACAGTTACGTTCATAATCATTGGAAACCATGTTGTTCACAAGTTAACAGTTGATAAAAGGACTGCATATTATCAAGCAAAGTCATTTGTGATGAAAATGTAGGTGAAATTAAACTTTTAGACATGCGGCCCCATTATTTTTCAAAGATGACCCCCTTTTTTTCAGCTCAATGGGCCAATGTCCCCACCTAGTAAATTTCTTGGCAGAACACTGCACGTTTATATGAGGGAAAGGGTTAACCCTTTCCATGTACTATGTCTATTTCATATTTCATTACCTACTGGATATTCATGGACAAAAAAAGTTATAATGAAATATGGTAGGCAGAACATTTTGGCCATTTTAGAAACTAGAGTAACAGATCTATCAAATTCCCATTTGCAAACAGAGCAGACCCTGATCAGATGGCTCCTCTCTAGAGGAGCTGTTTGATCTGGGTCTACTCTGTTTGCAACTCTGAAAACAAGTATATATGAAGGACAGGGTTAAACCTTTAATTCCAGAAACACTTTGGCTTGGATCTGCACTATAAGGCCATCTGTCTAAAATTGTCTGAAAAAATGTTGAATCTTGGCATTCATTTATGTTCTTGAAATGAGTTGAATATTTGTTATAAAGGGAGGTAATTTATTGATTTACAGCTACCTGGATGATGTAGACAGAATTACCCAGCCTGACTACCTGCCCTCCCTCCAGGATATTCTGAGAGTGAGATCACCCACCACCGGTATCATAGAGTATCCTTTTGATCTGGATAGTATAATATTTAGGTAAGTCCACTTGGTTAAGTATTTAGGTATGGGTGGGCAGAGCTGCAGATAAGAAACATAAAAGTCTCCCCAATCCTGCTGACTTCTCCCTGTTTTGAGCTGAGGGAGAAGTTTTTATATATAGGACATATAGGGAGATACAAAATCTGCCTCAATACTACTAAACTTCTCCCTGGTGGAAAGTTTCAGCTTGAGCCCTGAGTATAGGGTTTGGTGTATAAATAACGATTTTAGTTTTTGAGTACACACCTTTATCTGTAGCTCTGATGGGTGTGTTTGCTGGCATTTATTTATGCTATTTCTTACACCTTTGAGCTCGCCGGAGCAAACAGTGCTCAGGGTGAGCTTAAATTTGTGATCATGTCTGTCATCATGCGTCGTCAACAACTTGAACTTTTAAAAATCTTCTGAAACTACAGGGTTCTCAGCTTTCATTTTGGCACATAGCCCCAGGGGGCCTTGTTTTCTATAGACACATATAGTGGAAACTTTGTATAGTTGAAATTTTGAAAATCTCCTGAAACTCGAAGGTTCTCAACTTCCATATTTGGCACATAGCATCATGTTCAGGTCCTCTACAAAAGTTATGTAAATTATGCCTCTGGGCTCAAATTTGGCCCCGACCCAGGGGTGGCCAGTTTTCAGTAGTAACATAAAGTGAAAACTTTGAAAATCTCCTATGAAACTGGAAGGTTCTCTAGGTCTTTAGGTCACTCAAAATATTATTACACTGACTTGTGAACTTATGGATGAATGGAGTCTGGTCATAACTCTGGTGTTTCAAGATCTTCTAAATCAAACAAATATATTTTGATATCCGATTGGTTTGGGTTTGAATACTCGGATGGTGATTTTGGTATTCATTGCCATTCCTAGTTTATGTTAATTTAAAAACAAATTCTATTTCAAATTGTACGCATTTGAATTTCAGGATGGTAGATGTCGGAGGCCAGAGGTCAGAGAGACGCAAGTGGATACACTGTTTTGAAAATGTTACGTCCATTATGTTTTTAGTCGCCTTAAGTGAATACGATCAGGTCCTGGTAGAGTCTGATAATGAGGTAAGTAAGAGAAGCAAAGGTCTAGATAATATGCTTAAATTAGAACGATTTCAAGAATAACTTCCTTATTTCTCTACCAAAACCTATGTTGTGACCATTCATTAGAATCATCTTTTAAAAAGAGATGATTCTAAAGAGTGGTCACAACATAAGGCTTGGTGGAGAAATGACGATTTTAGTATTTGAGTATGCACCTTCATCTGTTTCTCTGGAGAAGACTTTTACGGCTTTTTCTCCAGCCTGACACTTCTGATGCTGAAAGAATAATCGATTGAATTCCTTGTATTTTAAACAGAGGAACAGATAAAGCTGCATACTCGAATACTAAAATCGACATTTCTCTTGTCTCTTTGAGAAGATGCTAAAGATTGGGGGAGAAATAAATCTTTCTTGAAAATGTTCTAATTTATCAGGACCTCTATTTACAGATTTCATTACATTACATTTCATTGAAATTGCCATATTCTTAGCAGAACTATAGATACAGGTGTGTCTGCTCTGTTTGCTATTGGTGAAATAACAGGGTCCATGCTTATAAAGCTTTTAGTTGAGTCAAACCAATCAAAAGCTTGAGAACGTACTCAGACTCAACTAAAAGTTTTATAAGCATGGACCCTGATCTGATTCTACAGTTTCTGCCTGAGACAAAATTAAAAATGTTCTGTACTTGTGTGCCATTATGAAAAATATTTTATTGAATATTTATGATATAATTATTTCTTACATGAATATGCAACGGGGAAAGGGTTAAGCATTCAGACAAAATAATGTTCGGCAGATGGTGAAGAACCATATATGAAACTGCCCCCTAACCCTCTCCCTGTTCTATGTTTATTCCAAATTTCAGTACCTACTGAACTCTCATGGACAAAATAGCTATAATGATATTTGGAGGTAGAACATTGTAGCCATTTTAGAAAGTAAAGAAACAGATCTGTTAAATTCCATTAGCAAACAGAGCAGACCATGATCAAATGACTCCTATAGGAGCCATTCTTAATCTGGGTCTTCTCTGTTTGCAATTGCGTGAAAAAGCGTTTATTTAAAGGAAAATTTATAGTGTTTAACACTGTACTCCATAAATACGCTTTTCTACGCCTTTGCAATCAGAGTAGACCCAGATCAGACCCACAGGAGTCGTCTAATCAGGGTCTGCTCTTTTTGCTTATGGAATTACATAGATCTGAGTCGACAGTTTCTACCATTGCCAAATATTTTGTGTGTTCATGTCCCATTATAATATTCTTCTGTTTCAGAACCGCATGGAGGAATCAAAGGCTTTGTTTCGCACAATTATTACATATCCGTGGTTTCAAAATTCTTCAGTAATTCTATTCCTCAACAAGAAAGACCTATTAGAGGAAAAAATTATGCATTCACATCTTGTAGATTACTTCCCAGAATTTGATGGTAAGTTCATTGTATACTAACTTTCTCCCCTCCCCCACCCCAGGTAACTCTTTCCTTTCATTGAAACACCTTTTTAACCTTTAGCCTGCTAAACAAATTACTTTTACAGAATTTTTCACCTACATTTTCAGCAGCCATAGGATCATTGTATACTATTTCCCTTATCCCATCCCAGACAACTCTTTCCTTTCATTGAAACACCTTTTCATGCTTTTGCCAAAAGTAGACCAAGATCAGACTGCTCTTACGGCAGCCATACGATCAGGGTCTGCTGTTTTCTTATGGAACAATATAGTTCTGAACTTTATAGTTTCTACCAATACTGATAAACTCTGTGTGTGTATTCCATTTTCCCTTTACTGCCATGAATATTCATGCAAAAATCATGAATATTAATTAGCTGGATTTTTATAATCACATGAACTCCGGATTTTTTGGCTAAAACAGAAACTAGAATCTGTGTTATATCCTAAGTGAACAGAGCAGACCCCTGATCAGACAGCTGCTATAGGAGCAATCTGATCTGGATCTACTCTGTTTGCAAAGTTGTAGAAAAAGGCATTTATAACTTAAAGGTTAATAAAGATTCAGCTACTAAATATTCATTTCTTTCATGAATATTAATCAACAATGATGGGGATAAGAGGGTACCGATCAAAGGACAGTTAAACCTGTCAACAGTTACCATCCAATATATTGTCCTATCCCTTCGCTTGCTGAATTATAATAGAGTGGTCACAGTGTAGGGTTTGGTGGAGAAATATAAGAGCTATTCTTTAAAATGTTTAAATTTACGCATCTTTAATTAAGCTGTGAACTTTAGAAATTGCCCAGATTAGAAATCGGATTACTCAAACTTTTGTTATCTTGAAGTAATATGTATCGTCCCTTGGAGATCGAGATACTGAAGTTCAGCAGTAGATATGATTCTTGTTTCTGCAATGGTAAAAAAAACAAATAAAAAAACCCAAACAATTTATGATACCAAATTCTAAAATTCTTTGCTGATATTCAGTCATTATTTCTGGACCATTTCCTCAGAGCTCCAGGTAAGATGCATAAATTAAAATATTTTCAAACATTATTTCTTTATTTCTCCACCAAGTCCTATGTTATGACCACTCTTTAGAATCGTCTCTTCGAGACGATTCTAAAGAGTGGTCACAACATAGCAGTGTTGCAGCCAGGATTTTAAAAAGAGGGGCGATTTTCCTCCCTCCCTTTGAAAATTATGGGCGATTTGTTCAAAATAGGGGGTGGATTTTTATTTCACAACAATATCAATGCAAATCTAGCGCAATGGGTTCGACACGGTCGATTTCGTCGCTTTCTACAGGACTAATCTGTCTGTGACTCGTAGAAGATGAATAACTTGGGTTACGTATCTTTGACACTTGAATTTGGGCTGAATTTGGTTATAGGAAGGGTACCTACCCCAAAGTAGTCGCTGATTTTTCTTTAAGATAATGTTTTTTGACGATTTTTACAGCAAACACGTTTTTACTGTTTTCATTTGATTATATAGGTTACGGGCATAGACTAAAAGTCGGACCGAGACAGGCAAAAATTACTTTACTCAACGAGTTATAAATTATCAGTTGTGAGTGATGTTTTATTGTTTTATCATAAGCACAATTAATTAAATTAACAAAGTAGTCACAAAAAACTGTAGATCTTGACAGACAACTGTTTACGTATCTGGAATTGCCGAGGTCCCATAGAATATGATAGCCAAGTTACTGTACCGAACCGCGTTTTAGCCTTACCTATACATGACAGTTGACAAACATCCTGTTCAGATTCGACATGAATTGAAAGCTTTACCGGTACTCGCTACAAACTGTTTCGACAGCCTGAGGGAGGGAATTTTTTAGCAAAGTAATATTGAAACTTTAGTGCGCGTCTAGGCGCCCCCTCCAGTAAAAAAGAGGGGGGAATTTTCAGAAAAAGGGGGGAATCGCGCGATCGCGCGTCCTGGCTGCAACACTGAACATAGGGCTTGGTGGAGAAATGATGATTTTAGTATTTGAGTATGCATCATTATCTGTAGCTCTGATTTCCTTCATATAAACATATCTTGATGCCTTTGCAAGCAGAGAAAACCCAGATCAGACAGCCCAGTTGGAGCAGTCTGAGCAGCATCTGTGTCTGCTTGCTCAAGAAATTATAAAAGATCTATCTATACAGTTCGTACCGATACCAAAAAGTCCTATGTACATATGCTATTATAAAAATTTAGCTAATGAATATTCTTAATGGCATTATTTCTGACATTAATATTCAACTGTGAAAGTGTTAAGCTTTCTTGCATGAATATGCATGAGGTTACGGGTGAAGGGGATTTACTGAGAAATGACCCAACTCATGATTGTATGTTATAAAACCTCTCTGTAACGGCTACTAAATTACATCAAGTAATTTATGTTGAAGACAGGTGGCTGCTTAAAGCAAGGTGAAAGTAAAACAGAACGCTCCTATAGGAGCATTCTGTTTTACGTTCACCTTGCTTTAAGCAACCAGCTGCCCTATATACCAACTAATTCACACAATTTAGTGGTCGTTATAGAGAGGTTTTACTGTACGTTAAAAATCTCATTTCAGGTCCAAAAAGAGATGCGCAGGCAGCGCGGGAATTTATATTACGTATGTTTGTCGATCTAAACCCGGACCCTGATAAAATAATTTACTCACATTTTACTTGCGCAACAGGTAAGTTATCTTTACTCATTCTTAAACCCATTCCCTCATATTTAACCCGTTCCGTCATATTGACACCTTTTGAAGCCTCTGTAAAAGTCACCTTTTGAAACCATTGTGATAAATAGTTTACCACAATTGTTTCAGAACTACACAATTCTAAAAAAAAAATCCTATTCTCTAATAAATGCTCCTTTTTGGTAGATTTGATCAAAGAGGTTGCATTTCTCTAGAAATAGTCTATGAGGTAATTTTGCTAAGTTGCTCTTCAAAGGCTGAATTGGTTGGCACTCAATCAATGGCTTCTCAAACCTCTTAGAACAAATTTCACGGATTCACTCTTTTGCTGCCATAGGAGCAAATGCTCTATCACAATTAGTTTCAACACTACACAAGTCTAAAAAAAATTCCTTTCCTCTAGTTAATGCTCTTTTTATGCCCCCATAGACGATAGTCGGGGGGCATATTGTTTTTGCCCTGTCTGTTTGTCTGTTTGTCAGCAACTTTAACATTGGTCATAACTTTTGAGCCAGTATAGATAGAGACTTGATATTTGGCATACATATGTATCTCATGAAGCCGCACATTTTGAGGGGTGACGTGTCAAGGTCAAGGTCATCCTTCAAGGTCAGAGGTCAAGTATATGGGTCAAATCGCCGACTTTAACATTGGCCATAACTTTTGGACCAGTGGAGATAGGGACTTGATATTTGGCATGCTTGTGTATCTCATGAGGCTGCACATTTTGAGGGGTGACATGTCAAGTTCAAGGTCAGAGGTCAAGGTCAGAGGTCAAATATATGAGGGGGCATAGTGTTTCACAAACACATCATGTTTGGTTGATGTATTTAAAGAGGCAGTGTCTCAAAAATAGCCTATGAGAGAATGGGTGAATGACATTCGTTATAACAGAATATTCATTATACTGAAACTAATTTTGGAAACCTAGACAGTAAATCCACTCTGAGCCTAAACTTTAGTAGAGAAGAATTTAAATCTTTTTTAGGTAGGCTGGATGAAAGTCATGCAGAAAGCTCTCCTGCATTTAGCTCCACTCTTACAGATGCATTATTAGGGCTCTGCATTAAAGATGCAGGAACCCAATAGGAATCACATTTTCTGTTTGTCCGTCCGTCAACACTTTTGATGTGACACAACAACTCAAACAGTACTTCACATGTTGGTTTCATATGAAGGGCATAAACTAAGTATCATCAGAGGAAGACGCCTATAGTTTTTTGATTGAATCAGATCATTGTGTCTAGAGTTATCTGCCCTTGATTACAGGGTCCTCTCCGACTGAGTCAGTTTTCTAGTTGATTACGACAATTTCAATTAGATAATATTGACGTATTAAGTCGTATTCTTTAACACTTTCCTCCATAAATACGCCTTTCTACGCCTCTGTAAAAGTCACTTAATGAGACCATTGTGATAAATAGAGCATTTGCTCCTATAGGAGCAAATGCTCTATTTATCACAATGGTTTCAATCTACAAAATTCTAAATTTCACTTTTCTCTAGTAAATGCTCCTTTTTGAGTAGATTCATTCAAAGAGGTTGGGTCTTAATAAAGCCTATGGAGGAAAAGGTTATTTGACGTCTGTTGAAATGTTGTTTATTTTACTTTGATTGCAGACACGGAAAATATTCGCTTTGTATTTGCCGCAGTGAAGGACACGATATTGCAACTGAACCTAAAAGAGTACAATCTAGTTTGAGTGTGTTGCTACATCACCATGGGGACCGGGAAGCCGTCCCCCAGCTGTAAAGTGACCTTGGAATTTACCCATTTGACTGTATTGGAAACTTATTGTAAGGTGTCGTGGATTGCTTGCCACCAGTGTAACCCTCTGATGGCTGAATTTTCAACATGGAATGATCCATCATTGTTTAATGGTAGAGTCCATTCAATGGGAAGGGATTAAATTTTGCTAGAGGATTTTTTGAATGACAAACAGTGCAGACCCTGATCAAAGAGCTGTTGGAGGAGCCCTCAGGGTCCATGCTTATAAAAACTTTTTAGTTGAGTCTGAGTTTGTTCTCGAGTTTTTGATTGGTCAGATTTGAGCCTTTGGCTGAAATCTGACCAATCAAAAGCTTGAGAACAAACTGGGTCAACACTGTTTGGTAGTTAACTCATTTCCCGAATTCAGAGGGTTTATGTATCTTCTTCTGTCGTCTGTCGCCGGATTGGACAGACGGCGCCCCCTGGCTGGACATAGTTCATCCACGGCAGAGTGATCGAGTGGTTTAACCCTATTTTTGCATTGCATATCAAGGGAGAATACAAGTTTTTTTGCCATCATCCTCCTTGGAATGTGGGCACCAGAGTTTAATACCCTTACATAGCCAGGATTTGTCTTTTTTTATACTCCAGCAATTTTGTTCATCACGCTCATAAGAAAACAAGAACAGGTAAACGCAAAATATAAGAAATTGAAAAAAAAATCCAGAAATTTGAATGTGAAGAAAGGGCGTGTAAATGTACTAGAAAAGTGTGTTTAGATTTGTTGATAATGGCTGGCTGCTTCCAGAGCAGTTTGGTTCGTGGCTATTGTATGTGATAATCGTTTAGGGGATCTCTGGTTCACACTGCGATGGAAAGTCACAACCTTGGAGACTTTCCACCTATTAAGAAACACAGGCGGAGGACAAGTTAGACCGAAGTGCAAAGGGTGGATTTTTAGGTGCCGTCGTTGTCGCCATAGTTACAACATCCTTGTAATCAATGTGGTGTAGATATGCTTTTACATCCAGTCGGTGATGTTATAACAGATTAAAGAAAAAACAAACATGACTTATAAAACCTATTGATAGGACTAGGTTATTTATAGATTCTGGTGTTTGTATATTCGTTGCTTGTGACCGTCGCATCGCGGCCGTTTGTTTCTGTTAACTGGGTCAGTGTATTGATATGGTGTACGTCGTATTTGGTTCTCTAAGCTCCGTAGCTCTCTGTACTCTGAAAGATAATGAGCTCTTGATAAGAGGAGTAATTAACCTCTTGAATATTCATGTATGAAATAATAACTGAATATTAATGAGATTACTTTTTTAATTGGCAAACCGGGATTTTAGCCTGAGACTGTAGAATGAGATCAGTGTAATTCCATGAGCAAACAGAACTGATCCTGATCAGGCCACTACTTCAGGAGCCATCGGATCTGTATCTACTCTGCATAGGTATTTAAAGCAGGGTGGGTTTTTTTCTCACTATTTTGGGAAGATAACCCCTACCCCTGAAATTGGGAATTTAGTCTCATTTGGGTATTTTTTTATACGCCCACCTAATAAAGGTGGTCGTATATTGTCGTGGCCCTGTCCGTCCGTCCGTTCGTTCGTTCGTTCGTTCGTTCGTTCGTTCGTTCGTTCGTTCGTTCGTTCGTTCGTCCGTCAACATTTTGTTTGTCCGCTGTTTTCTGGGAAAACTATTTGACAGATATTAATGAAACTTCACACAAATGTTAAATGCATCAAGATCTGAAGCTGAGTTGATTCTGAGATTCATTTGATATTTCTTTTCAGAGTTATGGCCCTTGTCCTTAAAAAATATGCAAAGTTTGTCCGCTGTTTTCTGGGAAAACTATTTGAGAGATATTAATGAAACTTCACACAAATGTATAATGCATCAAGATCTGAAGCTGAGTCGATTCTGAGGTTAATTTGATTTTTCGTTTCGGAGTTATGGCCCTTTTACTTAAAAAATAATGCAAATACATGCAAATAGTTTGTCCGCTGTTTTCTGGGAAAACTATTTGAGAGATATTAATGAAACTTCACACAAATGTATAATGCATCAAGATCTGAAGCTGGGTCGATTCTGAGGTTCATTTGATTTGTTGTTTCGGAGTTATGGCCCTTTTACTTAAAAAATAATGCAAATACATGCAAATAGTTTGTCCGCTGTTTTCTGGGAAAACTATTTGAGAGATATTAATGAAACTTCACACACATGTTTAATGCATCAAGATCTGAAGCTGAGTTGATTCTGAGGTTCATTTGATTTGTCGTTTCAGAGTTATTGCCCTTGTCCTTAAAAAATATGCAAATAGTTTGTCCGCTGTTTTCTGGGAAAACTATTTGAGAGATATTAATGAAACTTCACACAAATGTTTCCGTTCGTTCGTTCGTTCGTTCGTTCGTTCGTTCGTTCGTTCGTTCGTTCGTTCGTTCGTCCGTCAACATTTTGTTTGTCCGCTGTTTTCTGGGAAAACTATTTGACAGATATTAATGAAACTTCACACAAATGTTAAATGCATCAAGATCTGAAGCTGAGTTGATTCTGAGATTCATTTGATATTTCTTTTCAGAGTTATGGCCCTTGTCCTTAAAAAATATGCAAAGTTTGTCCGCTGTTTTCTGGGAAAACTATTTGAGAGATATTAATGAAACTTCACACAAATGTATAATGCATCAAGATCTGAAGCTGAGTCGATTCTGAGGTTAATTTGATTTTTCGTTTCGGAGTTATGGCCCTTTTACTTAAAAAATAATGCAAATACATGCAAATAGTTTGTCCGCTGTTTTCTGGGAAAACTATTTGAGAGATATTAATGAAACTTCACACAAATGTATAATGCATCAAGATCTGAAGCTGGGTCGATTCTGAGGTTCATTTGATTTTTCGTTTCGGAGTTATGGCCCTTTTACTTAAAAAATAATGCAAATACATGCAAATAGTTTGTCCGCTGTTTTCTGGGAAAACTATTTGAGAGATATTAATGAAACTTCACACACATGTTTAATGCATCAAGATCTGAAGCTGAGTTGATTCTGAGGTTCATTTGATTTGTCGTTTCAGAGTTATTGCCCTTGTCCTTAAAAAATATGCAAATAGTTTGTCCGCTGTTTTCTGGGAAAACTATTTGAGAGATATTAATGAAACTTCACACAAATGTTTAATGCATCAAGATCTGAAGCTGAGTCGATTCTGAGGTTCATTTGATTTGTTGTTTCGGAGTTATGGCCCTTTTACTTAAAAAATAATGCAAATACATGCAAATAGTTTGCCCGCTGTTTTCTGGGAAAACTATTTGACAGATATTAATGAAACTTCATACAAATGTTTAATGCATCAAGATCTGAAGCTGAGTTGATTCTGAGGTTCATTTGCTTTCTCATTTCAGAGTTATGGCCCTTGTCCTTAAAAAATATGCAAATAGTTTGTCCGCTGTTTTCTGGGAAAACTATTTGAGAAATATTAATGAAACTTCACACAAATGTTTAATGCATCAAGATCTGAAACTGAATTGATTCTGAGGATCATTTGATTTTTCGTTTCAGAGTTATGGCCCTTGTCCTTAAAAAATAATGCAAATAGTTTGTCGGCTGTTTTCTGGGAAAACTATTTGAGAAATATTAATGAAACTTCACAAAAATGTTTAATGCATCAAGATCTGATGCTGAGTCAATTTTGAGGTTTATTTGATTTTTCGTTTCGGAGTTATTGCCCTTTTACTTAAAAAAAATGCAAATAGTTTGTCCTGTTTTCTTGCAAAACTGTTTGACAGATATTAATGAAACTTCATCCACATGTTTAATGCATCAAGACCTGAAGCTAAGTCTATTCTGAGGATCATTTGATTTGTTGTTTCGGAGTTATGGCCGTTGCACTTTACAAAAATCTGCAAAAATGAGGATTAGCTGTAACTTTTTTATTTAATAAGATATTCACTTCATTTTTTTAAAAAATAGTATCACCTTAATATGGAAATCAAGATCTGAAGCACAGATTAGAAAATGTCAACACTTATAAGGCATGTTGAATCAGAGAAAGTTTGCAAGTGGGCGTATTATGTACCGTATGCGGTACTCTTGTTAGCTGTTTTTCCCCCTCCTACTAATGTCTATTGCAAACACAATAAACCCAGTCTGGCCAAAACTTCTAAAATTCATAAATAGCCTGTAGGAGCTATCTGATCTGCGTCTGCTGTTCTTTGCGAAACACTATACCTCTTAATTGGGAATTTTTCCAATAAAATTGAAAAAAAACCCACATGCCTTTTTGCTATTGGGAACATAGCCCAATAACTGCTATAAAATCACTTGAAAAAAAAGCATATCTATGAGGGAAAAGATTAAGAAATCTAGGTAAAATTTAATTTGTTTTTCTGCCAAACATCTACCATCGGGTTTGGTGGAGAAATGACAAGTTTAATGTTTGTTTACACTCAGTTGCTCTCTTTCGAGACGATTCTAAAGAGTGGTCACAAGAAATAAAGAAGTTATTCTTGAAAGTGTTTTATTATACGCATCTTATCAGGGCCTCTGCCTTTGCAAACAGAGTAGATCCAGATCAGTTTTTGCTCTACTTCTTATTGGTCTAATACACTCCATTGCAACCACTTAATGAATAAACATGGGTGTCTTTATAAGCAGGTGGTTGCTTAATGCAGGACAAAAGTAATGCAGACAGCTCCTCTAGGAGCTGTCTGCATTACTTTTGTCCTGCATTAAGCTACCACCTGCATCTAGCTCCCATAATTAAACCTCTTTTAGGTGGTTGCATTAGCACTGTACATATTCTACAGGTTCTGCCTCGGCATAAATATCCTGTTTTCATATGCCATTATAAAAAAATATTTTAATATTAATGAGGGCATTATTTCTTGCATGACTATTCACCAGGTGAAAGGTTAAAAAGATATCGTAGATGGTGGGCTAATAATTAACATTTGCCTTTTAACCGTCTCCCTCATAGAAATGCACTGGCAAACAGAGTAGACACAGATCCCACAGCTCTAGTAGGAGCTGTCTGGTCAGGGCAAGCCATGTTTGATTATGGAATTATAGTAATCTGATCCTACAGTTTTGAATTTGTTTTCTTTCCTACAGTTTTGAATTTGTTTTCTTCTAATAAAGTGGCCAATAGTTTGATCCTCTTCAAAATATTATGAACTTGTCTACAACAGGCTAAAGGTTTAAAAAACAGTCTTGGCTGAAATTTCCAACCCCAGAGCTACAGATAAAGGTGTGTACTCAAATACTAATATCGTCATTTCTCCACCAAACCCTATGTTGTGACCACTCGTTAGAATCGCTTCGAAGAGACGATTCTAAAGAGTGGTCACAACATAGGGTTTGGTGGAGAAATAAAGAAGTTATTCTTGAAAATTTACACATCCTATTTGGAGCTCTCCAATCCTCTTATGTAATAAAATCCATTATAAATATTGATTAGTGTAACATTAATATGAACAGAAAAACTGTAGAATCGGGTCTATATAATACCTTAAGCAAACAGAGCACACCCTGATCAGATGGCTCCTACAAGAGCTGTCTGATCCGGGTCTTCTGTTTGCATAGCGGTTGAAAGGCACACCTATGAGTAAAAAGCTAAAACACAGCAGACAGGACTTAGAGCTGACAGAGCTTTTCCTGCAGTATAAGTGTTGGTTTAAATTTCCGATTGAAGTCAAGATAATGAGATAATCATATTCCGATTGAAGTAGAGATAATGAGCTTTATATAAAATACTTTTGTTGTTTCAACTATTGAAAATGAAATGGCAAATTTAAAAGCCTGTTGTTATTTCAACCAAATAATTTTTTTATTTTTTTTTCAACATGTATACATAAATTTTAGACGCATGTATAGAATTTGCTGGCCATAGCTTGACATAAGGGAAAGACAACCTTCTGTCCCGTTTATGTTACTTGCAGAGCAACTGATATAGGTGTGTATTCAAATACTAAAATCCTTGTTTCTCCACCAAACCCTTTGTTGTGACTTCTTCGAGACGATTCTAAACAGTTGTCACAACATCAAACCCTAGAATCGCCTCTTCGAGACAATTCAAAAGAGATGTCACAACATTGGGTTTGGTTGAGAAACGAAAGCGCTATTCGTAAAAAAATATTTTAATTCACGCATCTTATCTCAGCCTCTGTACTTATGCCTTCATTTGTCAGTAGTTACTGCCTTTGTTATGAATTTCTCAGTCGTTCAGATCTGTCGTTTATGGCATAATACAAATATATTCCTATAATGATTTTAACCCTATACATAGAGCTACAGATAAAGGTGCGTGCCCAAATACTTAAATTGTCATTTCTCTACCAAACCCTATACTGTGACCACTCTTTAGAATCGTCTCCTTGAGACGATTCTAAAGAGTGGTCACAGTATAGGGTTTGGTAGAGAAATAAAGGAGTTATTCTTGAAAATGTTTCAATTTAAACCGTCTTATATGGATCTCTGTATACATCATAGATTCTACAGTGTATGCCTTTTATGCCTTCGCAATCAGAGTAGACCCAAGATCAGACGGCTCCAGTAAGAGCCGTCTGATCAGGGTCTGCTCTGTTTGCTCATGGAAAATGCATGGATCTGATATTGCAGTTTCTTCCATAGGCAAAATCATTCTAAAACTACAGGTAATAAATATTCATGATGTCATAAATTTTTATATAAATATTCATGAGGTAAAGGATTAAAAAGCACATGGTTACAGTATGTACTGTTGGCTTGATGAGTTTCCGAGCCTTTTTCCACTGTGAAAATTGTCATTTGCTCAAACTCTTGTCCGCTTCATTTTCAAAATCGCATTTGCTTAGATCTTCAGGTAATTTGTACTCGGGAGGTTTTTGGTATTGGTTGAAACTGTAGAGTTAGATCTATTATAATATCTTAAGCAGACAGAGTAGACCCAGATCTGACATCTAGTATAGGAGCCATCAGATATGGATCTTCTCCGTTTGCAAAGACGTGAAAAAGTGTTTATATGAGGGAAATGGTTAACACTGCGGCTGTAACGTTGTGTTAACCCTCCCCTTCATATAACGTATTTTCACACATTTCACTATTTTGGCCATGAATATTCAGTAGGTATTGAAATTTGGAATAAGCATAGAATAGGGTAAAGGTTAAAAGAGGTATGCAATTTTGTTGAGAGAAAAACACTAAATAAAATGAAACGGACAAAAATTTGAACACAACTCAGAATTTATCCAGTGTATTGAGGCCATCAAAAAGCATTTCCATCCAGGTACATGACAGGTTCTGTGTGTTGTTATTTTTACTTTCAGTGATCACAGCCATAGAAAATAGGGTTGATTTTAAGTATTAAAATAATCAAATCACTAATACAGTAAAAGCCCTCTAAACGAGCATTCAATTTAGTAGTGTAAATGTCTGTCTTGGTGACGGATGGCAGCTTAATGCAAGGTGAAAGTCATGCAGAAGGCTCCTTCAGGACCTTTCTGCATGATGTTTCACGCTGCATTAACATGTTATCCCCTAGTGACGCAATTTTGGGCATCTATAAAAGTTACTTTATGAAACCATTGTGATAAATAGAGCATTTGCTCCTATAGGAGCAAATGCTCTATTTATCACAATGGTTTCAAACTACAAAATTGTAAATTTTTCCTTTCCTCTAGTTAATGCTCCTTTTCGGTAGATACATTCAAAGAGGCTGGGTCTAAAAATAGCCTAGGAGAGAATGAGTTAAGGAACCACCTGCATAAAAGTAAAAATTCTTCTCTACTAGAATTCTGGTTTGGAGGGGTTTTACTGTATCGTTTCTCCATCAGTCACTATGTTGTTACCACTTAGAATTGTCTCAGAGACAATTCTGAAGAGTGGTCACAACATTGAGTTTGGTGGAGAAATGGAAGAGCTAATCTTGGCGAGAAAATGGAAGATTAATTTTATAGATTTTGAGCATTCCAGCTAGCTTGTGGTAGGTAGGTGGTTTTACACGGGTATTCTGTGCACGAAACAATGAAATTTGTTCCACGTACAGAAGAACTCGTGGTGCCTTCCTCCACCTGTAATTAGCCGGAAGTCATGAACTGACTTAAACACTGTTTAACCCTTTACTTCGTAAGGACACCTTTCCATGCCTTTGCTGACATAGGGGCTGTCAGATTGGGGTCTGCTCTGTTTGCTGATGAAATTATATATTATAGATCAGATATCCTAGTTTCTGCATTTGCACATAATTGGTTGATAAACCATTATATATAGCATCTAATTAACCTTTTCCTCCATAGGCTATTTTTAGACCCAACCTCTTTGAATGAATCTACCCAAAAGGAGCATTTACTAGAGAAAAGTAAAATTTTAGAATTTTGTAGTTTGAAACCATTGTGATAAATAGAGCATTGGCTCCTATAGGAGCAAATGCTCTATTTATCACAATGGTTTCATAAAGTGACTTAACAGAGACATAGAAAGGTATTTATGGAGGAAAGGGTTTATATTGGTGATGCTATTTCTTACATAGATTTCATACAGTAAAGGGTTAACCATTTCCCTGTTGAATATTCATAGAAGAAATAATGACATCATGAATATTTATTAGCTGGAATTTTTATAACTATGTGAATGAGATTTATTTGCTCTGGCTGAATCTAAAGAATCAGATCTATACAATTTCATAAGCAAATAGAGCTGACCCTGATTAGATGGCTCCTACTGGAGCAGCGTGACCGGGTCTGTTTGCAAAGGCCTGAAAAGGTGTTATAAATAAGCCTTTCTACGCCTTTGCAAACGGAGTAGACCCAGATCAGACGGCTCCTGTAGGAGCCGTCTGATCAGGGTCTGCTCTGTTTGCTTATGCTGTAATTAAGATATTATTCCACAGTTTCTGCCGTGGCCAAAATTTCCTGCATCCATGTGCTATTATAACAATTAATCAAATTAATATTCATGATGTCATTATTTCTCACGAATATTCATGGAGTAAAGGGTTAAGCGCCGTTAAACCCAAATATAAACAAACAGAACAGACATCTTATCTATATTCTTCAGTGATCTAGACTGTATTGATGAAGAGGTCTTAAGAGGCTCAATATGATCTATATATATTATATATTACATATAATCCTCTTTGTTTTTATATATTAGACAAAAACGTGAACAAAGATGTACAATGTTGTATCGTGAATGACTTGTAGTAAATCTGAGAATAAGATGCGCCATAATTACCCAGATTATCTGAGCAGGCCTACTTGAGTAAACAGTGTAGACCCAGATTAAACTTGTTCTGACGGAGTGATTTGATCAATTTCTGCACTGCATACTTCTCCCACTGTTGTAATTTAGAGTCCAGAACTACAGATAAAGGCTTGTACTCCAGTACTAAAATTGTCATTTCGCTACCAAACCCAATGCTTTGATCACTCTTTAGAATCGTCTTGAAGAGACGTTTCTAAAGAGTGGTCATAATGTATGGTTTTGTGGAGAAAAAAAGATGTCAGAACTACAGATAAGGGTGCATATCCAAATACTAAAATCGTCATTTCTCCACCAAACCCAATACTGTGACCACTTTTTAGAATCGTCTCGAAGAGACGATTCTAAAGAATGGTCACAGTATTGGGTTTGATGGAGAAATAAAGGAGTTATTCTTGAAAATATTTAAATTTACGCCCCTTATCTGGCGCTCTGGAAGGTATTCTTGAAGAGGTTAAAACTGTACCTCTGATTTAGAGATTGACTTGTTTAGCTGTACAGGTGGAGTGGGAAAATCAAGTATCCCAGAGCAACAGATAATTGTGCGTACTAAAATTGTCATTTCTCCGCCAAACCTTACGTTGTGACCACTCTTTAGAATCGTCTCGAAGAGACGATTCTAAAGAGTGGTTACAGCATATGGTTTGGTGGAGAAATAAATTGGTTATACTTGAAAATGTTTTAATTTACGCATCTTATCTGGATCTCTGGTGTCCTAAAATTTCGGGTAGCTGTGGTAATATTTCAAAAAAAGCATGTACAAGAGGAATTTTTGGTGTGTATGCTTGACTGTACATGTGCGTGTGTGATTGGGATTTTTTTGTGATATATTTGTATGAAGAATCGATCATGTAAACACAAAGTAAACAGAGGTGTTTTTCTTTTCTTTTTTTTTTTTTATTGTGTGAAAACTCATGGCTGTAACCATTTATTGCGAATGACATACCCAAATGGAATCTGAGTTCCAGATAAAAATGCGTACTCAAATACTAAAATTGGTCTTTCTCCACCAAACCCTATGTTGTGACTATTCTTTAGAATCGCTTCGAAGAGACGATTCTAAAGTGTGGTCACAACATAGGGTTTGATGGAGAAATAAGAAATGTATTCTTGAAATTTGATGCATCTTATCTGGTTCTCTGACACGTCCAAATGGAATCGGAGTATCTGTGTAGTAAGCATGATGGAGGTGACACATGTGTCAAACTTGTACAGTAATACGATGGCTGTGAGAATAGGTACCTTTGCCTTACCAAATTAGTGGCATGAATGGGGAATTTTCAATAACATTTTTTCTTTGTTTTTCTACAAAAAAAATAATCTTTATTGTCAGAGCTACAGATAAAGATGCCTACCCAAGTACTAAAATTGTAATTTCTCCACCAAACCCTATACTGTGACCACTCTTTAAAATGGTCTCTTCGAGACGATTCTTAAGAGTGGTCAGAACATAGAGTTTGGTAGATACATAAAGGAATTATTCTTGAAGTATTTAATTTACGCATCTCATTTAAACCTGTTGCTGGTACTTAATAGAATCTTCTCAATGTAGTGATTGTATTGCTTAACACCAAGATATGGTTAGGGTGACAAAAAGGAGATTTGGATGGGAAAAACTGACTATAGTCTTGACTATCAGGTTTTGTACTAAACCCTTTCCCTCATCAAAACGTGTTTTAAAGCATTTGCAAACAGAGTAGACCCAGATCAGACGGCTCCTAGAGGAGCCGTCTGATCAGGGTCTGCTCTGTTTGCTAATAGAATTTGATAGATATGTTTCTTTACTTTCTAAAATGTCTACAATGTTCCACCTTCCATATTTCTTTATACATGTACCTATTTTGTTAATGAATATTCAGTAGGTATCGAAATTTGACCTAAATACAGAACACGGAAAGGGTTAATATTGAGGCCTTTACCTCATGAATATCCACCCCAGATATATTGCCATCATGCATATTTATTAGCTTAACCTTTTTGTAATAGCATATGTACATTTGCAGAGCTAAGGATTTATCATTAAGATGTGTATCCAAATACTAAAATCGTCATTTCTCCACCAATCTCTACACTGTGACCACTCTTTAGAATCGTCTTCGAGACGATTCTAAAGAGTGGTCATAGTATAGGGTTTGGTGGAGAAATAAAGGAGACATTCTTGAAAATGTTTAAATTACACATTTTATCTGAACCTCTGCACTTTATTAAATTTTTTTTTGGCTGGTGTGGCTATGTGAAATCTTATTCTCAAGTCCCAATTTTAATCCTTGCCTTCATAAATGTTTTTTCCTGCCTTTGCGAGCAGAGTAGACTATGATGAGATGGCTCCTGTAGGAGCTGTCTGATCAGGCCCTGCTGTTTGCTAATGAAACTATAATTGATCTGTCATTACAGGTTGTACTAATATCAAAATATCCTGTGTATATGTATTCCATTATGACAATGAAGCTAATAAATATTCATGATGCCATTTCTGACATGAATATTCAACATAGAAAGCATTAACACTGCCACCTAATGGTACCTGTTCAGGCAACACAACACCCAAGTCTTGTATAAATTGTACAGAGAATGACAAAATGTGTACCTCCCCCTCGCCTCCGTGATTTATACGTGTTTTGAATATTTTATAATTGTTCATTACTTTTCTGGGGACTCCTGACTTTATGTACATGTATATGGCATATAATTTGTTTTATACTTTAGATATCTTATGTTAGGCCATGTCAGACACTGCAGACTTATATCTATATTATATCACACACAAACAGAGGAGCCGTCTGATCTGGGGCTACTCTGTTTGCAAAACAAAAATGATTTACAGTTCAAAAAATGTAAGGTGATTTAAATTGATACAAAATGAACTGTGTCGGGGGTCCCTAGGTAGGTGAAACTGGACATACGTCATTTTGCTGGTATCACAGGTTAAAGGGCGCTTAGAGAAGAGTTTCTTAACAGCGTGGATCAAGATCAGCTGGATCATTTGTAGTCTGATCAGTGTGACCACTGTCTATTATGTCACCCCATCAGAAACACTAGTGTTTTGTCCACTACCAATAGGAACTGCATGCTTTTGATTGGGTGTATTTAAATGTGTGCAGTTGATCTTGGTCTGCAATGTTTGTTGAATTGAATTAAGCAATGTCTAAGCGCCCCTTTTTTCCCATGTGGGGCCTTTCATTCAATCACTGGTGCAATATCTAATCTCCCAGTCTGTCGATCAGGGCAACAGCTCAAAGTATGAGCCGTATTGTTTGATCAAAATTGCTTATTTCTCAGTCTAAACCTATCTTGTCGGTGCACAGGAGTATCACCTCAAAGAGGTGGTTGAAGTGAGCATCAACAAGGTACGGTTTGGGATAGAAATATTTAATTTTTTTATTGAAGATTCTTAAATGCTTTGCAGAGTTACCGATTAAGGTGCAAATTCAAGTACTGAAATCGTCTTTTCTCCACCAAACCCTATGTTGTGACCACTCTTTAGAATCGTCTCAAAGAGACGATTCTAAAGAGTGGTCACAACATAGGGTTTGGGGGAGTAATAAAGAAGTTATTCTTGGAAATGTTTTTAAGGTTTTCGCTTCTTATCTGGAGCCCTGACCTTGGCTTATTTTTGAGCTGTGTGGCTTAAAAGTGGTAGGAAATATCATCTACGGGTGATGGTAGGTCACCTGTGGCAGGAATGTCCAGCATGACACTGGTTTTCATAATTTGTACCTTACCTTATATTCCCTCATGTGTCTTTGTGAAAGGCTGAATTGGAGGGAAGACGGTGTTGCCAGAGGGTCGTGTCTCTCTGACATGCCAGCTGGATATAGATAACATTTTGCTATGACTTTGCCTCCTTTATATTGATTGATGTACGAAGAAAAGTCAAATTCTGGTCTTTGTATTTATTGGTTTTGAAATTTTACGTTATCGAAAATTAATTGCAAGGTATGATTAAACAAGTAATATTTTCTGACCATTAGCGCAATGATGGAGATCTAGAAGTTTTTGTTCGGTGTGTGGTTTACCAAAAAAATGTAATTAGAAGTTATTTATGGATTTATCTATTTTCTTCATGACTATGCATGAAAGAAATAATGACATAAATATTAATTAGATTGATTTTTGTAATGGCACATAGATACAGGAATGTTTGGCCATGGCAGAAACTGTAGACTCATTTCTGTATTATTCTATAAGCAACCAGACATACATTGTAAGGTTTTACTGATAAATATTGGGACCAGAAATGTGCTTATTTGTGCAAAAATTGCTTTAATGCTTATATTGTTTGACAAGTGTTATTTTACAATGATTATGGTTGAGTTTTTCAATTTTTTAGTCCATTTTCATGTACCCCCCGCTGCTCTTTCCCAAATCCCCCTCCCCCTTTGTCCCCCTGTCATCTGTTTTATTTTCATGGAAATCTTTTCAATTTTGAGACAATATTTAGAAGACTAACTGCATTTTCATAATGTAACCCTTTTACTCCATAGAGTTTACTCCACCGTTACAAGCAGATAAGACCCAGGTCAGACGGCTACTATAGGAACTGTCTGATCAGGATTTTCTGTTCGCGTATAAAATCATATAGGTCTGATTCTATACTTTCTGCCATGGCTATAATTTCTTGTGTTCATTTGCCATAAAGTAATTTTCATAATGTCTTTGTTTTATTGGAGCAAAGAGTCGACCCTCTTACTTTCTCTATATATATATATTTATATATATGCCTTTCTACTAGGCCTTTGAAAGCAGAGTAGACTCAGAACAGACAGCTCCTGACGGACCAGAAGTGGTCTGATCTGGGTCTGCTCTGTTTGCTTAACCCATTCCCTCATATTGACGACTTTTGACGACTCTGTAAAAGTCACTTTGTGAAACCATTGTGATAAATAGAGCATTTGCAAATGCTCTATTTATCACGATGGTTTCAAACTACAAAATTCAAAAAAAATCCTTTTCTCTAGTTAAAGTTCCTTTTCGGTAGATGTATTCAAAGGGGTTGGATCTAAAAATAGCCTATGAGGTAATGGGTTAAGGAAGAGTGTAGATCTTGTTTATAACATTTTCTTCCATGGCCAACAACCAATGTTTTCGCATATACCATAATGAAAAATAATGAATAAGTGATTTGCCATAAGTTCTTACGTGAATGTCCATGGAGTAAAGGGTTAAACCCAGAGATACAGATAACGGTGCACACCCAAGTACCTAAATTGTCATTTGAATTTCTCCACCAAAAGATGCGGACCCAAATACTAAAATCGTCATTTCTTTACCAAACCCTATACTATGACCACTCTTTAGAATCGTCTCTTCGAGACGATTCTAAAGAGAGGTCACAGTATAAGGTTTGGTGGAGAAATAAAGGAGTTATTCTTTAAAATGTTTTAATTTACGCATCTAATCTGGAGCTCTGTTTAAACCACTGGTTTTTATCTGCAAGAAGACAGCTGATATATTTTATTTGAATTTTACATGTAACTTGTTTGTCACGCTTTTCCTTAACCCTCTCCTTCATACAAACACTTTTTCATGCCTGTCCAAACCGAGTAGACCCAGATCAGACAGCTCCGGCTGGATCCATTTGATAAGGATCTGCTCTGTTTGCTTATGAAACTGTAATATGTTTGTCTACAGTTTCTACCAATACCAAAATATCCTGTGTACGTATGCCATTATAAAAATAAATGAACAATGACAATGTACGTACAGTGAAACCTCTCTATAACGGCCACTGAATTGTGTTAATTTTTTAGTATTTAGGACAGGTGGCTGCTTAACCCTTTCCCTGATCTGTATTTAGGCCAAATTTCAATACCTATTTAAAATTCATTAATAAAATAGTTATAAAGAAATATGGAAGGTGGAACATTGTAGCCATTTTAAAAACTAAAGAAACAGATCTATCAATTTTCATTAGCAAACAGAGCAGACCCAGACCTCCTAGAAGCTGTCTGATCTGGGTCAACTCTGTTTGCAAATGCGTGAAAACACGTTTATATGAGCATTCTGTTTTACTTTCACCTTGCTTTAAGCAGCCATCTGACTTTAACACACAATACTTGATGTAACTTAGTGGTCGTTATAGAGAGGTTTTATTGTGATGAAAGTTTACGATGTTATTTTTTCTTTCATGAATATGCAGCAGGGTATGGGCTAAATTTCGCTGCGTCACAAAATATGAATTTGCTGTTCATATGTCGTCATGTGAAAAAATGTCTATGGGAGTTGCAATATACATCTTAATTCTTTACCTGATACCCGAGCCATTTTGCAAGCCACATAGACCCAGATCAGATCGAGGGCTTGGTGCAAAACTATTGTGAAGGAGTTACAATAGTTTTGCACCAAGCCCTCGAGATGGCTCCTGAAGGAGAAATCTGATCAGGATTAAATTCCGCTTTTGTGTGCATATGAAAATGATACAGACATGGTTCTAGTTTCTGCCATAAAATTCAGCTAATAAATATTCATGATGTCATTATGTCTTGCATGAATATTCAACAGGTAAAGTGTTAACACGGCTATGTTGGTAGTTGGTGTGTATATGTTTTTTTTTAACCCTTTACTCCATAAATACACCTTTGCAAACAGAGTAGACCCAGATCAGACGGCTCCTGATCAGGGTCTGCTCTGTTTGCTAATGAAATACTGTTTCTGCCTTTTGTCTTTGCCGTATATCATAATTAAAATTCAGCTAATTAATATTCATGATTTCTTTCATGAATATTGATGGAGTAAAGGGTTAAGGGATTAATTTTGCAAATGCATTATTTATGATTAGTTTTAATGTGTTAGCTTGAAGGAAACGGAGGTCCAGATAAGATGCATAAATTGAAACATTTTCAAGAATAACTTCCATTATTTCTCCACCAAACCCTATGTTGTGACCACTCTTTAGAATCGTCTCTTCGAGACGATTCTAAAGAATGGTCACAACATAGGGTTTGGTGGAGAAATGGCGATTTCAGTATTTGAGTGCGCACATTTGTCTGTAGCTCTTAGGAAATCTGTGCAACTTCATATCGTAGATAGGTAAAGCTATAGATAAAGGTGCGTACTAAAACTTCTCTGCCAGACCTTTGTGATGTTATTCCTCCTTAGAATCATCTCAAAAAGATGATTCTAAAGAGTAGTCACAGCATAGAGTTTGGTAGAAAAATAAGAAAAATAAACGAACAACAGTAGACCCAGTCCCTCAGCGGCTATTTAGTTAGTGATGATAGGAATCTTAAAAATGCAGGTGGTTACCGTAAAGAGCAGGGGGTTACTTGACCCTTAAATATTCTATCATGAATATTCAGTAGGTATTGGAATCTTTGAATAAACATAGAACAGGGAAAGGATTATGCAGGGCAAGAGTAATGCAGAAAGCTATAGGAGCTTTCTGCATTACTTGTGACCTGCATTAAGCTACCACCTGGCTTGCAGGCCCATAAAAAGATCAATTTTTGATGGTCGCTAAAGACGGGTTCTACTGTATTCATAAAAAAAAGGGTTAACTTATGCATCTTATCTATTCCTCTGGGTAGGCATATGAAAATGATTAATGGCATTATGTTTTCAGTAGAATTTAGACTAACTGAAGGCCAATTTGTGACCAAAGTCATTCTAGGTTGTATTTTTGGCAAGCCAAATATCTGTTAGTTACTAATTAGCCCTTTCCTTCATAGAAACATCTTTTCACACCTTTGCCAATGCATTTCACACCTTTTCAAAGGCCTTTTCACACCTTTGCAAACAGCAGATCCAGATCAGACGGCTCCTGTAGACAACGTCTGATCAAGGTCTCTGCATTGTTTGATTAAATCGTTCCCTCTGTTTTTAGACCTAACCTCATTGAAATAGTCTACTGAAAAGCATTATCTATAGAAAAGGAGAATTTTAGAATTGTGTTAATTTGAAACCATTGTGATAAATAGAGCATTTTCTCCTCTGGAGCAAATGCTCTATTTATCACAATGGTTTCAAAATGTGATTTTACAGAGACGCCAAAATGCGTCCCTAGGAGGGAATGTGTTAAGAAGTAATACAGATCAGATTCTAGTTTCTGCCTTGGTAAAAAAATTAAATAAAAAAATCTCTCGTTCATGATACTGTTAGGAAGATCAGCTGATTAATATTCATATATTCATTATTTCTCACATGAATATACATGAGGGAAAGGGTAAATAGACTAGTAGCATCTTGGCTAATTATAATTTTGTGTGTGTTTTTAAAAAAAACTGCAGGGCATGTAAAAAGTTCTGAAAAGTAACCTAGTCATTTTATTCCCTTTTTCTTCTTAGCGCATATGCCTATTAACACAATCACAAACAGAGGTCAGACAGCTCCTATATTTAGGAGATAATCTGATCAGGGTCAGCTCTGTTTGTTATGAAAAAATATAGATCTGATTTTACATCAAACTGCTGTCATGTTCTTAATGCCATTAGAAAATTTAGCTAATTGATATTTGTATGGGCATGACTTCCCATATGAATAGTCATGAGTCAAAATGATAAATTCAAACACGAGATCAAATTCAGTTCTTGATAGTTTGGTTAAAATCTCGTTATGTACTTAGAGTTTTGGTTACCCCAACTTTGTACAATTGGTGAATATGAAAAACTAAGATATGTCCCCTTTTTTACTTGTCCTTCCCAAATACCCAAACCCTTTGTACAATTTTTCACGTATTTTGTTTTCTCTGTGAACTTGTATTTAGTAAGACGAGCAATGATGTTAACCCTCAACATCATGCAGCCCGCACTGCGGAGAACGGGTCACTCGTGACATTTGCCCACAGTGTAGATCCAGATCAGATCCTTAGATGAAGGCAACTGATCTGGGTCATTATGGTTAGTAAAGTGTCAGTAGCATTGAACCTCCCTGCAGCAGCCAGTTAATGAATTAACATTGATATTTGTAACCCTTTCCCTCATACAAACGCTTTTTCATGCCTTTGCAAACAGAGCTGACCTAGATCACGTGACTCTTGTTGGAGTTGTCAGGGTCCATGCTTATAAAACTTTTAGTTGAGTCTGAGTTCGTTCTCAAGTTTTGATTGGTCAGATTTGAGCCTTTGGCTCAAATCTGACCAATCAAAAGCTTGAGAACTCAAATCTGACCAATCAAAAGGTCTTTTCTGTAGATATGTTTGTACAGTAACTGCCATGGACTAACATATCTATATTTATATAGCTGAACAAAAATTATAATGAAGTCATGAATGCTTGTTTAAATATTCATGAGATAAATGGTTAATCCTTTCTGTAATAAAAGCACATTTTCACGCGTTTGCAAACAGAATAGACCAAGATCGGGGTCTGCTCTGGTTGCTAATGGAACTTGATAGATCTGTTTCTTTAGTTTCAAAAATGGCTGCAATCTTCCGCCTTCTATATTTCATTATAACTGATTTGCTAATGAATATTCAGTAGGTATAGAAATTTAGAAAAGATTTAAAACAAGTAAAGGTGTAGCTATAGATAAAGGTGCGCACCCAAATACGAAAAATTGTCATTTCTCCACCAAACCCTATACTGTGACCACTCTTTAGAATCGTCTCTGAGGCGATTCTAGAGAGTGGTCACAGTATAGGGTTTGGAGGAGAAATATAGGAACTTTTGTTGAATTTACGCATCTTACCTGAACCTAGGTAAAGGGTTAACCCTTTCCATGTTCTATGTTTATTCCCAAATTCAACACCTACTGAATATTCATGGACAAAATAGGTATAATGGAAGGTGGAACATCGTAGCCATTTTAGAGAGTAAAACAGATCGTTCAAATTCCACTAGCAAACAGAGCAGACTGATCAGAAGGCTGATATAGTAGACATCTGATCTGGGTCTACTCTTGTTTGCGAATGCATGAAAAAATGTTTGTACGAGGGAAAAGGTTAAGCTACTAATTGCCGTACAGCCAGAGACTAAGACTTGTTCATGGTTGTTTGTGGAGAGGTTTTAGTGTCCGAGTGTACCTGTCCCCAGCAATACTGGTCGTATGGGGGAGACGATAATGTGTTCAGCACCACAATATCAGTTCGGATGTCTTTGTGCAAACTTTTGTATATGACTGGTAGGATGGTCTACCTGATCGTTGGTTTGTATGCCGATATCTCTTGTATAGTCATCCATAATTTTCTTCGTCAAGTAGAAACCCATCATCATTCTTTGACAGCATGTCAGTCTCCGCCCTCATTTTCATCAGCTCCTTAGCCCCGCCCACATATTTAAATGGACAAACCTTGCAGGTTATTTTGTACTGTACACGTCATGATTTCAGGCTTATTTGCTTTTGGAGTCATTGAATTCTAGGAGAATGGTTCTTTCTTTTTTTTCAAGGTGTTTGAAAATTGTCGAAGTTTGAACGCTTCTATGACTGACAGAAAAATGGTTGTTCTGATATGAGGTAGATAAGCATAAGCTTCATTAAAAAAAAAAAAATGGATTAAATTTACAAGAATATTTAACCATAATTTTTAAAAAAAAATTAAATTGTACAATGGGGTCACTTTGTAAACATGTGAATCTGTAAAAACGGGAAGGATCTTAATGCAGAATGAAAGTAATGCAGAAAGCTCCTCTAGGAGCTTTCTGCATAACTTCCATCCTGCATTAAGCTTCTACCTAAGAAATCCAGAATTAAGTGGTTGTTTTGGAGGGTTTATACTGTATAGTTATAGCGGGGTAAATCAAGGCAGAGCTGTTTGGGAAGGATTTCTTTATGTGCACTTGCAAAACGCCTTACACAAGCAGTTTGATTCTAGGTGAGACTTGATTTTACTTGATCTTGTTAGTTTTACTGTACTTTATCAAACTTTAGGTAATTAATATTCATGAGTATACATGGAGTAAAATGTTTTGGTTTTTTTCATGAAAATAACTTAAAATTGCATTCTTTATAGAATCCCAATTTATGTAAAGGAAGCTCAAGTTTCAAAGAATAAAAAACTTTATAAAGAAAACCTCACATCATATAAAAACAACAACTGTTCTGTAACTTTTTTCTCCACATAAAAAAACCCACCTTCGAATACTCATTAAATCTAACTTCATATCAGAATGACCTTGAATTCTGAACAGCCAATCATCGCATCCTTTAGATTCCATTCTTTCATGTCATTGGTTGACTGATATTGTAGCGAAAGGGTTGTAACTGCCCCAGGCCATGGCTTTTTTGGAGGTGAGCTTTTACACGGTTGGACCTGGCGTAAAATCTACTAATGGAAGTGCTGCAGTCGTTTCATTTTTATTATGTAACTTTGTATAATGTTTAAAATGCCTAAGTTATATTTGTATAGACTTTTATCATTAAAATATGTTGATAAAGTGATGTGGTCTTATGATTTTGTTTCTTTCCAAGAGAACCATAGATGAAGAGAAGAATGCAGGGAAAATATTTCCCGTTTTTCTCCTCCGCCAAACTCTATCTTGCTGTTAGTCGTTAGAATTCCCTTTAACCCTTTCCCTCATATAAACGTGTTTTCACGCATTTGCAAACAGAGGAGCCGTCTGATCAGGGTCTGCTCTGTTTGCTAATAAAATTTGATAGATCTGGTTCTTTAGTTTCTAAAATGGTTACAATATCCAAGCTTCCATATTTCATTATTACTATTATGTCCATGAATATTTAGTAGGTATTGAAATTTGAAATGAACATAGAACAGGGAAAGGGCTATGAGGTGATTCCAATGAGTAACAGCAATAAAGATTTAGATTAGAATTTTGTTTATTTCCGGCTTTCAGTAGAATCTGTCCTAAATGGCCGTTCATTGAGTGGACATAGGAGTCTTCAAAGCAGGTTGTTGCATAGTACAGTAAAACCTCTCTATAACAACCACTAAATTTCTGTTAATTAGTTGGTATTTAGGGCAGGTGGTTGCTTAACCCATTCCCTCATATAAACATGTTTTCACGCATTTGCAAACAGAGTAGACCCAGATCTGATCAGGGTCTGCTCTGTTTGCTATTAGAATTCGGTAGATCTGTTTCTTTAGTTTCTAAAATGGTTACAATGTTCCACATTCCATTATAACTGTTTTGACCATGAATATTCAGTAGGTATTGAAATTTGGTTTAAATATAGAACAGGGAAAGGGTTAAAGTAAGGTGAAAGTGAAACAGAACGCTCCTATAGGAGCGTTCTGTTTTACTTTCACCTTGCTTTAAGCAGCCACCTGCCTTTAACACAAAATACTTGATGTAATTTAGTGGTCGTTATAGAGAGGTTTTACTGTAATGCAGAAAGCTCCTGTAAGAGCTCTGCACGTTACTTTTGACCTGCATTAAGTTACCACCTACCTTACAGAGCCATAATTAGACCTGGTGATCACTTTGCCCTCTCCCTGTTCAGTATTCATGTAAACAATCAGATCATGAATATTAATAATGTAAAAAAAAATCTGACAAAAACTAGAATCTGATCTACATTATGTCAAAAGCAAACCGAGCAGACCCTGATCAGACAGATCCTATATATCTGATCTGGGTCTAATCTGTTTGCAAATGTGTATTTATTGAGTAAATATGTTTGCAATGGTGTGTTTATTGAGTAAAGTGTTAACCCTAAACTCCATTAATACACCTTAATACGCCCCTGTAAAAGTGACTTTTTGAAACCATTATGATAAATAGAGCATTTTGCTCACAATGGTTTTAACACTACACAATTCTAAACTTTTCCTTTTCTCTAGTGAATGCTCCTTTTTGGTAGATTTATTCAAAGAGGTGGTGTCTAAAAATGGCCAGTAATGTGATAATGGATTAAGACAGGTTCTACTGTATGTATTTAGTTTTACCCATAGCCCATTCCCTCATAGGCTATTTTTAGACACAACCTATTTTAATAAATCTACCGAAAAGGAGCATTAACAAAAGGAAAGGAAAATTTAAGAATTGTGCAATTCTGAAACCATTGTGATAAATAGAGCATTTTGCTCCTGTGGTTTCACAATGGTTTCAAAAAGATATTTTTACAGTCGTCACTATGAGGGAATGGAATAGTATGCTAATGGGTTTATAAGTATTTGTCTTGTGTCTGAATCCCAAAAGTTGCTTCATATGAGCAAATTCTCTATCACAATGGTTTTACACTTGCACAATTCTAAAATTCTTCTAGTAACTGCTCCTGTCAGTAAATTTATTCAGAGAGGTTGGCTCTAAAAGTAGCTTATGAGGGAATGTGTTAACCCATTCACTCATTTAAGAGTCTTTGCAGATTAGGGTCTGTTCTGTTTGCTTATGATATAATAATGATACTCCAATATAAAACCCCATCTAATTAACCCCTTATTCCATGAATGTACTTATCTGAGCTTGTGAAAACGGAGAAGACCCAGAACAGACAGCTTCTCTAGGACAATGATTCTAGAGTTTGTATCTTGTCAAACAAATCCCGATTTCATATACATGTATCATAAAAAACACACAAACTAATATTCATGATATCATTATTTCAGTCATGAATATTCATGGAGTAAAGAGTTAACATTCATGAACTCTCTTGCATAAATATTAACCCTTTTACCAGGGTCCATGCTTATAAAACTTTTAGTTGATTCTGAGATCGTTCTCAAGTTTTTGATTGGACAGATTTGAGCCTTTGGCTCAAATCTGACCAATCAAAAGCTTGAGAACTCAAATCTGACCAATCAAAAGCTTGAGAACGAAACTCAGACTCAACTAAAAGCTTTATAAGCATGGACCCTGATTTTCAATGAATATTTATCAGTTGAACTGTTACAATAGTATACATCTATAAGCACAACAATGTTTGGCCGCGATCTGTTGAACTCTCTCTGTTCTGTATTTAAGCCAAGTCTCAATACCTACTGAATATTCAATACAAATTAATGTAATAATAAAGAAATATGGAAGGCGGAACATTGTAGCCATTTTAGAAACTAAAGAAACCGATCTATCAAATTCTATTAGCAAACAGAACAGACCCTGATCAGATGGCTCCTCTAGATCTGATCTGGGTCTACTCTGTTTGCAAACGCGTGAAAACAAGTTTCTATGAGGGAAAGGGGTAAGCAAACAGGTAAGACCCTGCTGGAGCTGTCTGAGCAGGTCTGCTTATATAGATAATTATAAGTACAGTTTCATTCCCGGTTATACTGGACTTGCAATTTATAGTCTAAGAAAGATAACTCTTACAAAAATATATCAGAATACTCTCCCTTAGACCACGATTACTACAACTTTGCTCTCTACCAAAAGATTGGCGTTTTCAATCCAAAATATTTCACCAGATTTTTTTATAAATAAATAGAAGAAAAAATCAGTTAAAACACCTTTCAGCAGTGAAAAAACAGTAGACTCAGAACTGACCTCTAGGAGCCGACTGACTCATGAAATCATAATGGATCATAACAGATCCGAGTAATCTTTGCCAAAACCAAGATGTCATTATAGAATTTCAGCTTATAACAATTCATGATGTCCTTACTTCTTACATAATTAAAAAAAAATCAACAGGGAAATTAAGATTTAGAAATCTAAAAGCTGGTCAGTTTAATAAAGGTTTTTAACCCCTTCCTCATATAAATGCCTTTTCACGCTTTTGCAAACAGGAGTCGTCTGATCAGGGAATAAAAATGTAAATCTTCACAAGTGGTGTCACTTTATCTTTTATATATATATATATATATATATATATATATATATATATATATATAGGTACAGTAAAACGCAGCTAATGCGACCACCTAAAAGAGGTTTAATTCTAGGTGCTAGATGTAGGTGGTAGCTTAATGTAGGACAAAAGTAATTCAAAAAGTTCTTAGAGGGTGTTCATTTATCAAGTGGTCACAATAGAGGGGTTCTGCTATACTTATTCTATAGGATCTGCCCGAGACAGAATGTCCTGTGTTTATACGCCATTACAAAATATCAGTGATGTCACAGGACACATGAATATTCAACAAGTTAAAACTTTCCTTCATATAAACGCCTTTTCACGCATTTGCAAACAGAGTCGACCCAGATCAGACGGCTCCTATAGGAGCCGTCTGATCAGGGTCTGCTCTGTTTGCTAATGGAATTTAATAGATCCACTTTCTTTACTTTCTAAAATGGCTATAATGGTCTACCTTCCACATTTCATTATATCTATTTTGTCCATGAATATCGAGTAGGTATTGAAATTTGAAATAAACATAGAACAGGGAAAGGGTTAAACAGGTTGATTGGTTTTATGTATTTGCAGAGTAGTCCCTGATCAGATGGCTCCTGCAGGAGGTGTTTGATCAGCGTCTACTTTGTTTGGATATGAGCAAATGCTCTATTTATCACAACGGTTTCAACAGGTGACTTTTGCAGAGGTGTCAAAAGATGTCAATATGAGGGAATGGGTTAAGTGGTGGCGCTTGACAATAAAAAAACTGACAAACAACTGCACGTACAAGCAAAACACACAGACAGACAGATGAACAGGTGCAAAACATGATGCACCCTATCGTCAACGGGGCATAAAAAATCAGTCTACTCCAAGAGCTTCTCTTGCAGAGTGGTTATGGTTTTTGATTGATAGTCTCTTCACCCCTCAAGGCTTTGGTTCATGCGCCTTTGAATTTTTCATGTGAAGAAGCTGGTTTCCGGTAAGAAAGTTATTCTACCCACGTATTCTTCTGTAATGGAACAATGCAATATGTGCATAAAAACCTCTGGGATCTTCCTCAATCTGTAATTAGCTGGATGTCATGATATGACTGAAATACCAGTCATGTTAAATCCCCTATACAGACAACAATATACAGATAGAAGTGCATATCCAAATACATGTACGATTATCCCCATTTCTCCATCAAACCCTATACTGTGATATTGTTGAAAATGTTTTAATTTAAACCTCTTATCTGGACGAACCATAAAATCTTTATCAAGCAAAACGATTAGTATCTTTGGAATGACTTAGCAAATCAAACCAACTTCTGACCCAAAATGCAAATGCTCTATGGAGCAATATGCATGGTCTGTTTAAACAGGAGAACAAGAGCTACAGATAAAGGTGCGTACCCAAATACTAAATCATCATTTCTCCGCCAAACCCTACACTGTGATAACACTTTAGAATCTTCTCTTTGAGACGATTCTAAAGAGCAGTCACAGTGTAGGATTAGGTGGAGAAATAAAGGAGATATTCTTGAAAATGTCTAAATGGATGCATCTTATCTGGACCTCTGGAGAACATATAACAGAAATGCTAGCTGTCTAGTTATCACATTTATTGCAGTTTGTTGTTTAAAACATACATGCCCACAGATACACATTCACATAGAAAGCTCACAATCTTTCAGTGTCATTCACATATAGGGCTGGAATCTCTTAATCCTTTACTCCATGAATGCTCATGTAAGAAATAATGACATAATGATTATATTTTATACTAGCTCATGGGCATAGACATTTTAGACCATGGCAGAAACTGTAGAATCATTACTACAGTACATGTAAAACCCTGCTAATGCGACCATAAAAAGAGGTATAATTCTGGGTGCTAGATGCAGGTGGTAGCTTAATGCAGGACAAAAGTAATGCAGAAAGCTCCTAGAGGAGCTTTCTGCATTACTTCTGTCCTGCATTAATCAACCACCTGCTTATATAAACACCAGTTTATTCATTAAGTGGTCGGATTAGAGGGGTTTAACTGTATTTTTTTATACTGGCTCATGGACACAGAAATTTTATACCTTGGCAGAAACTGTAGAATCATTACTACATGTATATCATAGAGCAAACAGAGCAGACCCTGATCAGACGGCTCCTTGTAGGAGCCATCTGATCTGGGTCTTCTCTGTTTGCAGAGGCGTAGAAAAGCATAGAAAAGTTTATGGAGTAAAGGGTTAACAGATTGGAGCCGATTCACCTGATACTCAGTAATTCTTCTCTCAAGCTTTTGATTGGTCAGATTTGAGCCTTTGGCTCAAATCTGACCAATCAAAAACTTGAGATGAACTCAGACTCAACTAAAAGTTTTATAAGCATGGTCCCTGATCTCTGACCATCCTTCTCTCAAGCTTAATAATGGGAGAATCAAGCCAAAGATTCAGCAGACAAAGGACATTAAAAATAGTTTATTTCATAGTCCAACATTTTTTAACACCTTTGCAAACGGAGTAGACCCAGATCAGACAACTCTTGTAGGAGCTCTTTAATCAGGGTCTGTTTTGTTTACCTAAATGTTATATATTTAATTTTAATGGCAATATACCGGTATATCCTTACTTTACACTTCGACCCTTTCCCTTCATATAAACACCTTTTCACACCTTTGCAAACAGAGTAGACCAAGATCAGACGGCTCCTACAAGGAGCCGTCTGATCAGGGTCTGCTCTGTTTGCTTATGAAATTATAACAGTTCTGACTCTACAGTTTCTATCCAAAAAATTCCTATATACATATACCATTTATAAAACTTTGACTAATAAATATTTATATGTCATTATTTTCTTACATGATCATTCAACAGGGAAAGGGTTAATACAATAAATTAATTAATTAATATTAATAATGTATGAATATTCATGAAGAAAAGAGTTAATGTAACGAATATGATAATAACTGATATAGCATGTACATGTATCATATTCAATGCTGGTTACTGGTAATGTTGAATTCAAAATATAATGTTTAACCCATTCCTTCATAGGCTATTTTTAGACATATTACCTCATAGGCAGAAGGCTATTTTTAGACCCATCCTCTCTGAATAAATCTACCGAAAAGGAGCATTTACTAGAGGAAAGGAAAATGTTAGAATTGTGTAGTAATGAAACCATTGTGATAAATAGAGCATTTGCTCATATGGAGCAAATGCTCTATTTATCACAATGGTTTCAAGAAGTGAGTAATACAGAGGCGTAGAATTAATGGAGGAAAGAGTAAATCCTTACAATGCTGTATTTTCAAACGGACTATTCCAGAAAATTCAAACAGGTCTAGCTTTTGGTTGATATTCAGGTATTTTTCTAACGAAAAGTGCAACATGACAAACAGTGCAGACCCTGATGAGAGGGCTCCTCTAGGATCCCTCTCATCTGAGTCTACACTGTTTGCAAAGGGTATAAGTGACTGGGGTTCCACACTGTAAGGCATCGATGGAACAAGTTAGTTCCAAGGAACATGTGTCTCCTTGAACATGTGTCACACTGTTAACACATTACCTCATAGGCTATATTTAGACCCATTACCTCATAGGCTATATTTAGACAAATTACCTCATAGGCTATTATTAGACCCATTACCTCATAAGCTAAATTTAGATGCAACCTCTTTGAATAAATCTACTGAAAAGGTGTATTTACTGGAAAAAAGGAAATTTTGAGAATTGTGCAGTTTTGAAACCACTAAATAGAGTATTTGCTCACATGGAGGAAATACTCTATTTATCACAATGGTTTAAAAAAGTTGACTTTTACAGAGGCGTCAAAGGGTGTCAATATGAGGGCATGGGTTCAAAGAACATATGTGTCACATTGTTCCAAAAAGCATATGTCACCTTGTTCTAAAGAACATGTCAACTTGTTCGCAATAAGATATGTGTCAACTTGAACATGCATGTCACTTTGTTCCAAGGAACATATGGCAACTTGTTCAAAGGAACATTATGAGTCACCATGATATATAACCCTTTCCTCCATGAATATTCATGTAAGACATAATGACATCATGAATATTAATTAGATTGTTATACTAGCACATGGACACAGGAATGTTTTGGTCATGGCAGAAACTGCAGAATCACATCTATATTGTATGATAAGCAAACAGAACAGACCCTGATCAGATGGCTCCTATAGGAGCCGTCTGATCTGGGTCTACTCTGTTTGCAAAGACGTAGAAAGGAGTATTTATGGAGGAAAGGGTTAAAATAAAAAGTGTTTATATGAAGGAAAGGGTTATACAAATTCGGTTAATGATATATTCATCAAGAGACCTACTCACACATACATGTATATGTTCATTAGGGAAAGGGTTAAAAAAAAAGCCTGACAGACAGACTGACAATGGAAAAAATGATCCCTAAGACATGAACAAATGATCCCTAAGACAATGGAAGAGTGATCTCAAAGATATCACCTTACTACTGCAGGTAACATAAAAATACTTTCACTAAATATAAATATTATATATATATATATATATATATCCATGTCAAACCTTATCCCTGGAACAGAAAGAAATAGTCGGTAAAAATGAAAAGCAGAGCCATCACAAACATACATACATGTGTACAGCATTTGTAATATCATAATATGCTACCATGTGTTAACCCTTTCCTTCATAGAAACACATTTTCATGCAATTGCAAACAGAGTAAACCCAGATCAGACGGCTCCTATAGGAGCCGTCTGATCAGGGTCTGCTCGGTTTGCTTTTGTGATGACGTAGATTTGAATCTACAGTTTTTGTCAAAGAAAATACGAATACAGAACAGGGAAAGGGTTAACCCTTACTTGTTGAATATTCATGTAAGAAATACAGAATACTAATTCATGAATATTTATTAGCTGAATGTTTATACTGGAATATGTACATACGATGTTTCGGTACTGGTTGAGACTGTAGTATCAGGCTGATTATAATTTCCATAAGCAAACAGAGCAGACCCTGATCAGACGGCTCCTGTAGAAGCCGTCTGATCTGGGTCTACTCTGTTTGCAAATGCATGAAAAGACATTTTTATGTCAGGGAATGGGATAAAACTCTTACAAATGCTGAATTTTCATATTGGAATGGTCCATTCATTGTTTAACCCTTTTTCTTGTTCTATGTTTAACTCATTCTCTCCTAGGCTATTTTTAGACCCAACCTCTTTGAATGTATCTACCGAAAAGGAGGTTTAACAAGAGGAAAGGAAACATTTAGAATTT
Source organism: Azorinus chamasolen (assembly GCA_963576725.1). Lineage (NCBI taxonomy): Eukaryota > Metazoa > Mollusca > Bivalvia > Cardiida > Solecurtidae > Azorinus > Azorinus chamasolen. The sequence continues at coordinate 37,282,290 of OY755250.1, read as the reverse complement.
TGTAGTTTGAAACCATTGTGATAAATAGAGCATTTGCTCCTATAGGAGCAAATGCTCTTTTTATCACAATGGTTTCATAAAATGACTCTATAGATGTGCTAAAATGCGTCACTAGGGGATATTGTGTTTAAAATTTTTCAATACCTACCGAATATTCATGGACAAAATAATTATTAACAAAATATGGAAGGTGGAATAATGTCGTCATTTTAGGAAGTAAAGAAACATATATTAAATTCAATTAGCAAACCGAGCAGACCCAGATCAGACAGCTCCTATTGGAGCCGTCTGATCTGGGTCTACTCTATTCGAAAATGCGTGGAAAGATTTTAATGAGGGAAAAAGTTAACGACAGTACTGTCTGACAGAATGATTTGCAACCAGACTTTGAATGACAACCAGTGCAGACACGGATCAGAGGGCTCTGCTAGAAACACTCCAATCTGGGTCTACACAATTAAACCCTTTCCTCCATAAATACGCCTTTCTACCCCTCTATTAACCCTTTCCCTGTTCTGTATTTAGGCCACATTTAAATACTTACTGAATATTCATTAACAAAATAGTTATAAATCTGGAAGGTGGAACATTGTAGACATTTTAGAAAGTAAAGAATAATATCTATCAAATTCTATTAACAAACAGAGCAGACCCTGATCAGACGGCTCCTCAAGGAGCCATCTGATCTGGGTCTACTCTGTTTGCAAATGGCGTGAAAACACGTTTATATGAGGGAAAGGGTTAAAGTAATTTGCTCTATTTATCACAATGGTTTCCAAACTAAACAATTCTAACATTTTCCTTTTCTCTTGTAAATGCTCCTTTTCGGTAGATTTATTTAAAGAGGTTGGGTCTAAAAAAAAAGCCTATGAGGGAACGGGTTAAATCATACAACTTGCCCGACAAGCTTCAATGTTGATATAAACAACAGTCCCTACCAGAATGTTAATTAACCTGTTCCCTCACAGAGACGAGTTGGCACCTTTGCAAACAGAATAGACCCCCAGATCAGTCAGCTCCCGTAGGAGCAGTCTCACCAGGGTCTGCTCTGTTTGCTTATGAAATTGTAACTGATCGGACATCTACAGTTTTTACAAATGCCAAGATCTCATAATTATGTCCACATGCCATTATTGAAACTCAACTAATAAATATTCATGATGTCATTATTTCTAACACGGAAAGGGGTATAACAGTGTCAAACAGTTTGGATCCTGATGAGACACCGAGTTAATCGGAATCGCATCAGGATCCAAACTGTTTGCAATAGTCATCATGAGTCTACAGTTACGAGAGTTTTGCGCTCAACACGCAATTTGTTTCCTAAACACAAACTTCTAGCTCATCATTCAGAGTACATATACGTCACCCACTCGTATTGCAAACATATACAACAGCCACATGCACAGAGAAAAGGGGAAAAGAAAAGAAATAATTTATTTTTGTTCAACAATGACCAACAAACTATACATAATTATACACAGTTGAACTTCACTATCTTGAACTCAGCGTGACTTGGATTTTGGAATAACTAAAGTAAAAGCTCAGTCCTTCCAAAATTTACAATACATGTAGTTCTAAAATTACTACATTACCTAGAAACACAATGTGACAGCGAAATGCAGGTTGAAAGTAATGCTGAAAGCTTTCAACATTACTTTAGATCTGCATTTACCCTTCACTTGCTGAATTTTAAAATACATTTCTCCTTCTTTACCCACGCCCTGTTGTATAATTACATATATCTTCACTGTGAACAAGCATTTCGCTGTGCAATCACTGCTGTGGAGTGCACCGGTTGCATAATCAACTTGTAAATAGTGCAGACCCTGATGAGACAGCTCCTGCAGGAGCTGTCTCATCTGGGTCTTCACTATTTACAGGTACTTATATTGACGTGAATAGCAAGCGAAGGGTCAAGTTCCAAACTTGCAATTAGAAATCAGACGACTTGAATTTGGGTTAAGTTCCAAACTTGCAATTAGAAATCAGATGACTCGAATTTTAGTTATCTCGGAGTAATTTGTATGGTCCCATGAAGTTTGAGATATTGAAGTTCAACTGTATATCTACTATTTTGAACCATATTCCGGAGAGAAAGTGAGTCTTGGACATTTCAAATAGTGTGGATCCAGATCAATAACCATGCTGCATCTTACCTAAAAGTGCTGTGGATAAAGAGGGGCCTTTAACCCTTCAATCCATGAATATTCATGAAAGAAATAATGACATCATGAATATTAATCAGATTAATTTTTATTCTCAAGCAAAAAAGAACAGACAATGATCAGATGGCTCCTACAGTAGCCATCTGATCTGGATCTACACTGTTTGCAAAAGTGCCAAAAGTAGTCTCTTTTGGGGAAAAAGGTTAAGAAAAGTTCATTTATTTCTTTTTCTGTATCTCTCTGCGAAACTCTAAATTGTCAGTATTGAACAGAACTGAATCCCTGAGGCAATTCTAATGAGTATCAGAAATATGATTCTAATCAGTACAAACCCTTTCCTTCATATAAACATGTTTTTTACGCATTTGCAAACCGAGCAGGCCCAGATCAGACGGCTCCTATAGTAGATGTCTGATCGGGGTCTGCTTTGTTTGCTAATGGCAATTCTAATGAGTACCAGAGATGTAATTCTACTTGAGTACCAACAGTTTTAGGGTTAAACTGAATAAAAAAGATTTGGATATGTCTGTACCCCTCTTATAACTCACAGCTCCTGTAGTAACAGTTTAACCATTCCCCCATATTGACTCCTTTTGACCCTTCTGTAAAACTGACTTTATGAAACCTTTGTGATAAATAGAGCATTTGCTTCATAGGAGCAAATGCTCTATTTATCACAATGGTTTCAAAACTACTCAATTTTTCGGTAGGTTTAGTCAAAGAGGTTGGGTGTAAAAATAGCCTGTGAGGGAATGGTCTAAAAATAGCCTGTGAGGGAATGGTCTAAAAATAGCATATGAGGGAATGGTGTTAAGAATAGCAGCTATCCAAGTTCCAATGCAACAGGTCTAAACCTAGACAATTTTGGAATGTCCAAATGCCCATTGTTTCCCCATAACACAGTTCTTTAACTATTTACTATTTTCACAGTAAATACGTCTATGTGATATATATACAGTATAACCTCTCCATAGTGGACTTGGCAAAATAATCAGGGGGTGTCTCTATGGAAACATAGGTGGTAAATAAATGCCGAACCAGAGGTACAGATAAGATACAAAAATTAAAACCTTTTCTACAGTAACTCTATAGTTCTCCACCAAATCTTATATTTTTAAGACCACTTTTTAGAATTGTCTCTTTGAGGCGATTTCAAAGAATGGTTACAACATAGGGATTGGTGAGTAGTTGGCCGTAGAAAAGGAATGCAGAAATCACCCTTTTTAACCCTTTCCCTCATATAAATGTGTCTTCACGCATTTACAAACAGAGTAGGCCCAGATCAGATGGCTCCTATAGGAGCCGTCTGATCAGGGTCTGCTCTGTTTGCTAGTGAAATTTCAAAGATCTATTTCTTTACTATCTAAAATGGATACTAAACGGATCTAAGATGTTTGATCAGTGTCTGCTCTGTTTTCCTTACAGATTAATGTAGACCTAATTCTGAAGTTTCTGTCACAGCAAAAAACTTCCTTGTTATCAAAATTGTATTCCAGGAAAATTCATAAGTAATAGATTCTAATTTAAGCACCACCAGTCCCATCAACAATCGTGCCTATATATAATTGCCGATATATAAAACTACCGGTAGATATATATCACATGGACACTTTAAAGAGGTTTTACTGTATAATTAAACCAATGAAATGTATATTTCAAGCCTCAACAGTAACCCTTTACACCATCAATATGCCTTTTAACTATTTGCACGCTAGCGGAGAAACTGTGATTACTTATGCAAACAGTTTGGATCCAGATGAGACGCCGCATAATGCGGCGTCTCATCAGGATCCAAGCTGTTTGTCACTATGACCATATTTTTGCAAAGAAATGAGAGAAATTTTATTTTAAGAATTGAAGCAGACTACAATTGTTGCAGACGAAAAATTACTTAGCGTGCAAAGAGTTAACTATTTCCCTGTTCTATGTTTATTACAAATTTCAATACCTACTGACAGGTGGAATGCTGTTGCCAATTTTAGAAAGTAAAGAAACAGTACTATCAAATTCTATCAGCAAACAGAGCAGACCCTGATCAGACGGCTCCTCTAGGAGCCGTCTGATCTGGGTCTACTCTAGCTGTCTGCAAATGTGTGAAAACACGTTGTGAAAACACGTTTATATGAGGGAAAGGGTTAACACTTTTGCAAACCAGGTTAGAATTAGACCCACATCGGAGTGCTCCAGTTAGAGTTGTCTGATCAAGGTCTCCTCTGTTTTCATATGGAGTAATATATATCACATTCTACAGTTTCCGCTATCATATGACCAAAATTTTCTGATACAAGTGTTCATGAATTCATGCGTTATTATAAACACAAATCGAATTAAAATTCATTATGAATATTCGTGATGTAAAGGGTTAAAATATAGCCATACATAATGCAATATAGCTTTCTCTTCTACACAACATAGAGATTAGTGTGTTTGTTCTATATTGGGCTCAACTACATGTACCCTATTTACCCGAAGTATTCAAACAAGCACGCAATTCCCCACCCCCTTCCATAAGTTTGCAAAGCTGAATAATTAATCCGTTCTACCATGTGAGAAATAATGACATCATGAATATTAATTAGATTAATTTGTTATAATGGCACCAGGAAACAAGACCATGGCTTTAAAATCAGATATATAGTATTTCATAAGCAAACAGAGTAGACCATGATCAGACGGCTCCTATAGGAGCCGTCTGATCTAGGTCTACTCTGTTTGTAAAGGTGTAATCATAGAGTAAAGGGTTAAATTTGGTATATTTTTATAACTTTAACCCTTTCTCTCATATAAATGCCCTTTAAATGCCTTTGCAAACACAGTAGACCCAGAACTGATCAAGGTCTGCTCAGTTTGCGTATCGATGTATATAGATGTGATTCTACAGTTTCTGTCGAGGTTAAAAAAATCCATAGTTCATATGTCAGTAAAAATTGCAGATCATCAATATTCATGATATCAATTTTTTTACATGGGTATCGGACAGGGAAAGGGTTTAATTAGACTGACATAGTAGCAAATAGTGCAGACCCTGCTCCATCGGGAATAGTTTGCTCTCGGTCTACACGGTTTGCCTGTCCAAACACTTAGGGTAAAAGGGGTATCTAATATCTGTACAATAAAGCTTTCAGGCTTTTTTCTTCCTTGGTGCTGGTTTGGCCCAATCAGATTTCTTCATTTAACAAGTGCTGTCCAATCATAAGAGTCTTTACATCATGAAGATTATCCAATCAGGCTGTGTGGTATGTAGTGAGTTTTCTCCTCCATTCACTAAAGAGTCACTTGTTGTTATAAATGGGTCTGGAAACAGAAAGGAAACAAACATTTCAATGAAAACCATGCATACATTTCAAATTTCCTCAGGATCACGTTTTTACCATAAGTCTTTGCAAGCTAGCGACAAAACTGTGATTACCTATGCAAACAGTTTGGATCCAGATGAGACGCCGCATAAGGCGGCGTCTCATCAGGATCCAAACTGTTTGTCATCTTGACCATATTTTTGCAAAAAAATGAAAGTTTATTTTGAGAATTGAAGCAGACGACAATAATTGTTGCAGACGAAAAATTACTTAGCGTGCAAAGAATTAAAGAAATGGTTTTTTACCCACTTTCAAACAAAGAAGATCCAGATCAGATGGCTCCTACAGAAGGATCTGTGAAGACTGTTTGCTTATGAAATAATATTGATCTGATTCTACAGTTTCTACCATGCTCAAAATTTATACATGTATTATTAACCCACACCCTATTTTTAGATCCAACCACTGAATAAATCTACCGAAAAGGAGCATTAACTAGAGAAAAGGAAAACTTGAATTTTGTAATTTGAAACCATTGTGATAAATAGAGCATTTGCTCCTATAGGAGCAAATGCTCTATTTATCACAATGGTTTCAACAGGTGATTTTTACAGAGGCGTAGAAAGGTGTATTTATGGAGGAAAGGGTTAATGCGCAATTTTAGGAATTAAGATAATTAATATTCATGAATGAGTTAATTCTTGAATTAAACCCCTTATTCCATGAATATTCGTGTAAGAAATAATGACATCATGAATGTTAATTTCATTAATTGTTATAACAGCACATAGAGACAGGTTTTGACCATGGTAGAAACTGCAGAATCATATCTTTATTACATCACAAGCAAAAAGAGCAGACCCGGAACAGACCCAGAACAGACAGGGGCCATCATTCTGATCTGGATCTACTCTGTTTGCAAAGACATAGAAGGAGTTACCTATGGAGTTAAATGTCCGTGGGATAAATGGTTAAAACATTTCTTTATCAAAATCAAAAATTATCATTGGGTTTAACTCTGTATATTTCTTTTTAAAAGTTTCATCAATCAAATTTTTGGCTTTCATTAACTCTTAAAGTGTGAGAACCAAGAACACAAGAACTTTGCAAAAGATTAAAGATCTCTTCATGGAGCTCTTTTGATCAGGGTCTGCACTGTTTGTTATAGAACTAATTTTTGTCAGTGATAAATTTTGATAAACAGAAGTGGCCATTAAAAAAGTCTAAAACAGCTGATAGCTTAACCCTTCATTGCTATTCACATCAATATACCTACCTGTAAATAGTGAAGACCCAGATGAGACAGCTCCTGCAGGAGCTGTTTCATCAGGGTCTGCATTATTTACAAGTTGATTGTGCAACCAGTGCACTCCACAGCAGTGATTGCACAGCGAAATACGTGTACACAGTGAAGATATATGTAATTATACAACAGGGTATGGGTAAAGAAGGAGAAATGTATTTTAAAATTCAGCAAGTGAAAGGATAATGCAGCACAAAAGTGATACAGAGAACTCCTATAGGAGCTCCAGGAGCTTTCTGTATCACTTTTACTCTACATTAACCCTTTCCCTCATATACCGGTACATGTGTTTTCACACATTTGCAAACAGAGTAGACCCAGATCAGACGGCTCCTAGAGGAGCCGTCTGATCAGGGTCTGCTCTGTTTGCTTATAGAAATGGATAGATCTGTTTCTTTGCTTTCTAAAACATCTACAATGTTCCACCTTCCATATTTCTGTATAACTATTTTGTTAATGAATATTCAGTAGGTATTTAAATTTGGCCTAAATATAGAACAGGGAACCAGGGTTAGGTAACTACTTACTTTTTACAACTCCTAATAATAAATGGATGGCTGATTAAGACAAAGATTTGTTTAATTAATATTCAGCTGGTTAAGGGTTAACCCTAACAGTGCGGAACACCCGTCACTAATATCCTTTTGCAAACAGTGTAGACCCAGATGAAATGACTCCCAGAGGAGCCCTCCCATCAGGGTCTGCACTGTTTGTCATGTTACTAAATATTCACCATAAGCGTGACATGTTTGAATTTTGGAATAGCTCGTTTGAACATTCAGCACTGAATGGTTTCTAAAAGTAAAATCATATGTATACAATCTAAAATATGATTACACAGCTCCATCAGACTCTTTCTACAGTGGCCACTATAGCCCTTTCCTCCATAAATATACCTTTCTATGCCTTTGCAAACAGAGTAGACCAAAATCAGATGGCTCCTATAGGAGCCATCTGATCTGGGTCCACTCTGTTTGTTTATAATGTAATATAGATATGGTTTTAGTTTCTGCTTTGGAATAAAATTCATGTGTTAATAAGCCATTTTAAAAAATTGATCTAATTAATATTCATGACATTTATTTCTTTCATGAATATTCATGGAGGAAAGGGTTAAGATAAATAAGCATGTGCGCCTATAGGAGCAGCAGGTGATTGTTTTTTACATACCCTCATGAATATCAATGTGAGAAATAATGAAAGTATGAATATTAATTAGCTGAATTCTATAATGGCATCATGAACAACAGAATTGGTTACCGTGGCAAAAGCTGGAGAATCAGACGGATATTTGTCCATACCCAAACAGAGTAGACCCTGATCAGACGGCTTCTGCAAAAGGTGTCTCTTCTGATCAAACTTTAACCCTTTCCTCCATAAATATGCTTTTCTACGTGTTTGCAAGCAGAGTAGACCCAGATCAGATGGCTCCTAAAGGAGCCATCTGATCAGGGTCTGCCCTGTTTGCTTATGGAATAATAGATGATCATGGTCTGCCCTGTTTGCTTATGGAATAATATAGATCTGATTCTATAGTTCCTACTTTCGCTAAAAACTCATGTGTTAATATGCCATTTCAAAAATTAATCTAATCTAATATTCATGATGTCTTCATTTCTTACATGAATATTCATGGAGGAAAGGGTTAATCCTGTACCTCAAAGATAAGCTTTTGTATGGCTTTGCAAATAAACAGGGTAGACCCAGATCAGAAAGATACTATAGAAGCTTTCTGATCTGGGTCTGCTCTGTTGTTGATAGAATTATGGTGATCCAATTCCATACTTTCTGTCATGGTAAAATTATCATGTGTTCATAATTATGCCATTATTAAAATTCAGCTAATAAATATTCATGATGTCATTTCTTAAATGAATATTAATTAGGTAAAGAGTTCATACAAAACAATAGTAATGCTGAATCCTTTCCTCCATAAATACGCTTTTCTACACCTTTGCAAACAGAGCCATCTGCAAACAGAGTAGACCCATATATAGGAGCTGTCTGATCTGGGTCTATCTGTATGCAAATAAATACATGTATTCATGTTCACTGACTCTGCTGTAAAAACGACCCTATTCTCCATAAATACGTCTTTCTATGCCTTGGCAAACAGAACAGACCCAGATCAGATGGCTCCTGTAGGACCGGTCTGATCAGAGTCAGGTCTGTTTGCATTATGGAAGTCTATAGGTCTGATTCTACAGTTTCTGCCATAGACAAAAGTTCCTGTGTTGATACGTCATTATAAAAATGAATCTAATAAATATTCCTGACGTCAGTACATGTATTTTTCATTAATGAAGTAAAAGGTGAAACAATAAAACATTTCTCACTGCAGCATGCAAGAGTTGACAAAATGTATCACCACATGAAAATTTGCACACAAAATTACACTGTTTGGGAGGGGAACATATTTATATAGGTTGGGGTGAAAAGGGCAAAAACCGTTTAACCCATTACCTGACAGAGATGCCTTTGCAAACAGAGAAGACCCAGACCAGATGACTCCTAGTTTGTCTTTTCAGGCTCTATTCAGTTTGCTATGAACAGAGGTACAGATAAAGGTGCGTACCCAAAAATTAAAATCGTCATTTCTCCACCAAACCCTATACTGTGACCACTCTTTAGAATCGTCTCGAAGAGACGATTCTAAAGAGTGGTCACAGTATAGGGTTTGGTGGAGAAATAAAGGAGCTACTGTTGAAAGCGTTTAAATTTACGCATCTTATCTGGACTTCTGTATGAAATTCTAAAAATCTAATTCAACACTTTCTGTCATGACCAAAAACTCCGGTTTTCATATACAATTATAAACTTTGGCTAATTAATATTTGGCTAATTAATATTCATACATTATTTCATGAATATCATCAGGTAACAGGTTAAAATGTGACTATACATGCTCCTACCTACTCCACAAAATACAATTTTAACTACTGTACTGAACCTAAACACTTTCTCCACTGCTTTTGTAAAAGTACAAAAAAGAGTCATGCAGGAAATACCACATACAGAACAAACACTCGCCCGAACAGCAACACAAGGAAACAGCAAATGTACATGGGTAGAAAAAACAACAAGAGACGCACAAAGACAAAACAAACATTCAATAGGAGGAAGATGGAAGTACCGCCTTGGAACGGTCAGTGACAAAAGTCACCGGGGGTTTAAACCGGTTTATGTAAAGTTGAACAAGTTAATCCTTTTCCCTTCATGAATATTCATGATGCTATGAATATGAATTAGATTGATTTGTTATTATAGCACATGGACACTGGAATGTTTAGCCATGGCAGAAAAAATTGTAGAATCATATCTACATGTATATTATATCATAAGCAAACAGAGCCGACCCTGAGCCGTCTGATCTGGGTCTACTCTGACTGCATTTGTGGTGTATTTATGGAAAGTCACTTTATGAAACCATTGCGTTAAATAGAGCATTTGCTCCTAATAGGAACAAATGCTCTATTTATCAGAATGGTTTCTATTTTTTCCCTTTTCCTCTAGTTAATGCTCCTTTATGGTAGATTTATTCAAAGGGTTGGATCTAAAAATAGCCTATGAAGTAAAGGGTTTTCATGCATTTGTAAAGAGAGCAGACCAGGATCAAATGGCTACTATAGTGCCACTGTCTGCTCTGTTTGGTTTTGATCAGGTATAGATCCAATTCTACAGTTATTGCCAAAGCAAAAATTTCCCATGAAAAGTTTACATTATAACATATTAGATGATAAATATTCATGATGTCATTATTTCTCACATGAAGGTGGTACAGAGCAGACCCAAATCAGACGGCTCCTGATCATGACGTACTCCGCTTGTAAAGGCGTCAAACAACTCTAGCGGTGAAGTCTTGATCACATAATTATGCAAACAGTTTTGATCCAAACGATATGCCATGTACCATGTAACTTGTCATCTTATGAAATTATATACAGATCTGATCCTACAGTTTTTGGGGTAAGCCAGCAAATCCCTTAAAAAAAATTTCCTTAAATAAGTTAATTAATATATATGAATATTATTATATGAAGTGATCAATTCATGCATATTTTTTTTATTTTTCTTTAGAATTGATCAGTAACCCTTTCCCTGTTCTATGTTTAGTACTCATTTCAATACCTACCGAATATTCACGGACAAAATAGTTACAACATAATATGAAAAGTGAAACATTACAGCCATGTTAGAAAGTAAAGAAACAGATCTTTCAAATTCCAAAAGCAAACAGAGCAGACCCTGATCAGACGGCTCCTAGAGGAGCCGTCTGATCTGGGTCTACTCTGTTTGCAAATGTGTGAAAACACGTTTATATTAGGGAAAGGTTTAAAAAGCAAGTAAGTCATTAATGTGCTACAGAAGCGTTACCATGGAATTTCTATATAACCCTTTACTTCATAAATATTCACCCAAAACTCCCATCGAAAATGAATATTAATAAATTCTTGTATCAATTATATAAAATACAACAAATCTATTGTAATGACAATCAAATTAAAATTAAACTAGAAATGTGTCCATAGGACATGATGCCCCCACTTCAGACTTTTTGTCACAGAAAGTAAGGGTCCAGACAAGATATTTTTAAAGTCATTTTTGCAAATAAAGGGCCACAACTCCTAAACGACTAAAGCAATTTACATGGCTATCAAACATGACCAAGAAATAATGGCCACAAACATGTGTGTAAGGTTTGGTGTGGATTGGAAAAACACTTTCCAAGAAAGAATCCGGACAAGATATTTTTAAAGTCATTTTTGCACATAAAGGGCCACAACTCCTAAACGACTAAAGCGATTTACATGGCTATCAAAATATGACCAAGATATCATGGCCACAAACATGTGTGTAAAGTTTGGTGTTGATTGGACAAATACTTTCCAAGAAAGAGTCCGGAAAAGATATTTTTAAAGTCATTTTGGCAAATAAAGGGCCGCAACTCCTAAACTACTCAGGCGATGTATATGGCTATCGAACTTGACCGAGATATAATGGCCACACACAAACATATGTGTAAAGTTTGGTGTGGATTGGACAAATACTTTCCAAGAAAGAGCCCTGACAAATTCTCCTAGATGTGCGTACAGACGTACGTATGTACGTATGGACAGACAAACATACGGACATGAGCAACCCTATATGCCACTACTATGTGGGGGCATAATAAAAGAAGACCCTAATCAGACACTTCCTACCGGAGTTCTCCAATCTGGGCCAACCCTATGAAGCATAAAATAGCATAGATATAAAGTACAGAGCTAAAGCAGAACAAAAGTAATGCTAAACTTTTCCTTCATTTTCACGTTTTTGCAAGCAATGTAAAACCAGATCAGGTGACTCATGTAGCAGGCGTCTGATCAGGGTCTGCTGTGTTTGTGTACATGGAATTGTCTAGGTCTGCAGAGCAACAAGTAAGTGTGCATACTCAAATACTAAAATTGTCATTTCTCCACCAAACCCTGTGTTGTGACCACTCTTTAGAATCGTCTCGAAGAGACGATTCTAATGAGTGGTCACAACACAGGGTTTGGTGGAGAAATAAAGAGGTTATTACCTGAGAATGCGTTAATTTACGCATCTTATCTGGACCTCTGAATCTGATTCTATATAATTTCTGCTATGTTCAAACAATCCTATATTCATTCACCATTGTGAAAATTCAGCTCATAAATATTCATAATATGATGATTGACTACTTAAATATTCATGAGGCAAAAGGCAAAACTAGTGCTGCATAAAGCTAACAATTATAGCACAAGTATAAATAACATGTGAACTTAATTTCAATAATAGTTCCTTTATTTATATTTCAAGGACAGCTCTTGTTCTGCTCCACCAAGCCCTATGTCGTGACTACTCTCTAAAATCATCTCAAAGAGGTGATTCTACACAGTGGCCATAACATAAGATTTAGAGGAGAAATAATGATTTTAGTAAGAGTTAACCCTTTCCCTGTCCTATATCTATTCCAAATTTTAAAATCTACTGAGTATTCATTGACAAAATTCTAGTCATAACTAGAACTATCACTAAAGGTGATGAATACCCCCACACGGCAGCCTTGACTGCAAATCCAAGTTTTGAACATGTAACAGGACCAAATAACAAAAATACCCAAAGTTCAAATAGAGAAAATTCTGTAAATTGAAGGAGGAGTTCAAAGTACAAGATTCTGCCTGCCAATTTCGGGGCCAAAGGTCAAGGTCACAGAGACCTGAAATTGTGTCTTGCACATCTACTACTCCTGAGTAACATTTATGCCAAGTATCAAGTAAATCAGGTTGAAAGTGAAGGAGGAGTTCGCCGTACAAGATTTTGCCTGCCAATTTTAAGACCAATTTCAAGGTCAAAGGTCAAGGTCACAGAGATTTTAAATTTGTGTCTTGCACATCTACTACTCCTGAGTAACATTTATGCTAAGTATCAAGTGAATCAGGTTGAAATTGAAGGAGGAGTTCAAAGTACAATATTTTGCCTGCCAATATCATGACCAATTTCAAGGCCAAAGGTCAAGGTCAAGGTCACAGAGACCTGAAATTTGTGTCTTGCACATCTACTACTCCTGAGTAACATTTATGCCAAGTATCAAATGAATCAGGTTGAAAGTGAAGGAGGAGTTTGCCGTACAAGATTTTGCTTGCCAATTTTAAGACCAATTTCAAGGCCAAAGGTCAAGGTCACAGAGATTTTAAATTTGTGTCTTGCACATCTACTACTCCTGAGTAACATTTATGCCAAGTATCAAGTGAATCAGGTTGAAATTGAAGGAGGAGTTCAAAGTACAAGATTTTGCCTGCCAATTTCAAGACCAATTTCAAGACCAAAGGTCAAGGTCAAGGTCACAGAGACCTGAAATTTGTGTCTTGCACATCAAATACTCCTGAGTAACATTTATGCCAAGTATCAAGTGAATCAGGTTGAAATTGAAGGAGTAGTTCAAAGTACAAGATTTTGCCTGCTAATTTCAAGACCAATTTCAAGGCCAAAGGTCAAGGTCAAGGTCACAGAGACCTGAAATTTGTGTCTTGCACATCTACTACTCCTGAGTAACATTTATGGCAAGTATCAAGTGAATCAGGTTGAAAGAGAAGGAGGAGTTCAAAGTACAAGATTTTGCTTGCCAATTTCAAGACCAATTTCAAGGCCCAAGGTCAAGGTCAAGGTCACAGAGACCTGAAATTTGTGTCTTGCACATCTACTACTCCTGAGTAACATTTATGCCAAGGTTGAATCAGGTTGAATGTGAAGGAGGAGTTCAAAGTACAAGCTTTTGCCTGCCAATTTCAAGACCAATTTCAAGGCCAAAGGTCAAGGTCAAGGTCACAGAGACCTGAATTTTGTGTCTTGCACATCTACTACTCCTGAGTAACATTTATGCCAAGTGTCAAGTGAATCGGGTTGAAACTGAAGGAGGAGTTCTCCGTACAAGATTTTGCAGACAGACCGACCGACCGCCCGACCGACCGACAGGCTGATTCCAGTATACCCCCCCTCAAACTCTGTTTGTGGGGGTATAATGAAATGTGGAAGGCCATTTTAGAAACAAACGAAACAGATCTGTCAATTCTATTTGCAAATGGAGCAGACCTTGATCAGATGGCTCCTACAATAGCGGTCTGATCAAGGTCTACTCTGTTTACAAAGGCATGAAAAAGCATTTATATGAAGGAAAGGATTAACCCTTTCCCTTCAGAAACTTTGTACATGAATTAATCGCTTCATGCATATTCATTTATTCAAAGTGAACTTTTGGCTCAGACAAAAATCTGTATGATCATATCTATATAAAACTCTATACGTGCCATCTGCCCTGAGTCTACATAACTCTATATGAGCCATCTGCACTGGGTCTACACAACTTTATATGAGCCATCTGCCCTGGGTCTACATAACTCTTTATGAGCCATATGTCCCTGGTCTAATCTGTATGATCATATCTATAAAACTATATGAGCCATCTTTCCTGGGTCTAACTCTGTATGAGCCATCTGTCGTGGGTCTAATCTGTATGATCATATCTATATAACTCTATATGAGCCATCTGTCCTGGGTTTACTCTGTTTGCAAAATTTCAAAATGTTTTATTATTAAATACAGGGCTGAAGCTGAATCTCTCCATCAGGGAGAGTTAATATACCTACCTGTAAATAGTGAAGACCCAGATGAGACAGCTCCTGCAGGAGCTGTCTCATCAGGGTCTTCACTATTTACAAGTTGATTGTGCAACCAATGCACTCCACAGCGAAATACTTGTACATGTACACAGTGAAGATATATGTAATTATACAACAGGGCATGGGTAAAGAAGGAGAAATGTATTTTATAATTCAGCAAGCGAAGGGTTAATCCTGATTTTAAATCTCCCTATACCTTCTATATATCTAAACTTCTCCCTCAGCTTAAAATAGGGAGAAATCAGCCAGGTTAGAGAGACTTTTTCTCTTAATTTGCACTTTTGCTTCGGCCCTAGTTAAATATATGACGGGAAGGGTTAACAACTGATCAACTCTTCCCCTCATAAAAGCAACGTTTCAAGCATTTGCAAACAGAGTAGACCCAGATCAGATGGCTCCTATAGGAGCAGCCTGCTCAGACTCTGCTGTTTGCTTTTGACAGGATATAGATCTGATTCTACAGTTTTTGTAAAAGTAAAAAGTTTCCATGAAAAGTTATCATTATGAAAATTCAACAAATAAATATTCATGATGTCATTATTTCTTACATGAATATTGAACAGGGAAATGGTTAAAGGAACTTAACAATGGTTAGTTTTAAATATAACTTCTTATTTCCCCCTAACAAAACCCTTAAAACTATAACTGGTCGAAGATTATTAATACTTTCCTTCATATAAACACATTTTCACACATATGCAAACAGAATAGACCCAGATCAGATGACTCCTATAGGAGCCATCTGACCAGTCTGCTCTGTTTGCTTATGACATAATATTGATATGTGCTATGGCTAAAATTTATGTGTCCATGTGCTATTTTATTAAACTGATGTCAAAATCCACATGATTTAGCGTCTTCTCCATTTGCTTCTGGAGTTATATATACAGTATAGACTCTCTATAACGGACACTAAATTGTGTTATTTGGAATTTTGGGCAGGTGGTCGCTCGCTTAAAGCAAGGTGAAAGTGAAACAGAACGCTCCTATAGGAGCGTTCTGTTTTACTTTCACACTGCTTTAAGCAACTACCTATCTTTAACACAAAATACTTGATGTAATTTAGTGACCGTTATAGTCTTATAGACAGGTTTTACTGTAGATACAATTCTAAGATGTATTCTATGGTCAAAAGATCTTGTGTTCTTAAGACAATAAATATTCCTGGGTCCATGCTTATAAAACTTTTAGTTGAGTCTGAGAACGTTCTCAAGCATTTGATTGGTCAGATTTGAGCCTTTGGCTCAAATCTGACCAATCAAAAGCTTGAGAACTCAAATCTGACCAATCAAAAGCTTGAGAACGAAACTCAGACTCAACTAAAAGCTTTATAAGAATGGACCCTGATTTAACTATTTCTTACATGAACATTCAGAAGGGAAACAGTTAAAAGGAATTGATTATGCCCATAAAGCTAATTCTCACCAAGACTTATAAACATTATTACTATCTTTTTTCCTGTTAGAAAATCCGGTTTAAATATATGTATATGAATAAACACACAAACACGCACAAACACTGGCCACATAATATAATAATGTTACATGGAAGAGAGAGTAAATTTTCATGTAGCGCTTTGACAGAACATGTTCCAGTTCCACAGTTTACACGAGAAAAACAATATTCCCCCCATTTCACTAATATAGATCTATACACTAATACAGTGATTACATTTTCACCCTCCAACTAAGCAAGTGGTATATTCCTGTGCAACCCATGGAAGCTACCAATATAAAACATTCTGGGGGGTAAAAATGTAAATGAGCAACACCTTGAGAATGTCGTCTGCAAACAGTGTGGACCAAATCTTAACTGCCAAGACGTAGAGTCTGTCTAGGACCTATGATGTGCTCATATGAACACCTTTTTCACGCATTTGCAAACAGGATAGACCTAGGTCAGACGGCTCCTATAGGAGCCGTCTGATCAGGGTCTACTCTGTTTGCTTTGATCAGATATGACACAGATATGATTCTACAGTTTCTGCCATGGACAAAAATTCCTGTTTACATGTGCTATTATAATAAATTGATCTAATTAATATTCATCACTTCATTCTTTCTTACATGAATATGCATTGAGCAAAGGAATAATATTTCCTGCATTTCTACACCTAACCCTTACTTGGTATTCAATAGAACCTAAATTCTAAATATTTGATGGAGAAATCAAAGATTTGATAGAGTACTCCCTGTCTTGTCTACAGTCTTAACTAATCTAAGCCACAAACATTTCAATATATGTATTTTGAATATGCAAAACTTTCAAAGTGGAATGGTCCATCATTGTTTAATGATTTTGAATGGCAAACAGTGCTGACCCTGATCAGAGGGCTCCTATTTGAGCCCTAGATGATCTGGGTCTCCACTGTTTGCAAATATGCACATCTTCTGCATCCATAGGCTTAACAACCTTTGCAAACTAAGTAGATCCTGAAACGATGTGGCGTTTCAAACACGGCAGATAATTTGGTAAAACACTCTTTGTGAAACCACAAAATACCGAAGACGTTTCCTCTCATTGTATTGCTCAAATATTCAACAGAAACTAGCATGCTCCACACCCAGAACTTTTGAACTAAGCACTACAGAACAAAAGAGTAAATGTTAAAACAAACCAAACAGACCTCTAGAGCTGCAAATGCAAAACAAACAAAAACTCTTCAACTAAATCTTGATACATACATCACAAATTGGCCTGAGTCATGGGAAAAAAGAGTGCACGGACATTTGCAAACTGTGTTGACCCCGATCAGGTGCAACAAGGCCAAGAGCCATAGATATGGGGTATATATGTCAATTACAGGAGAACCTGTCTTAACCCTTTCCTTCATATAAATGCGATTTTCACGCATTTGCAAACAGAGTAGACCCAGATCAGACGGCTCCAATAGGAGCGTTCTGATCAGGGTCTGCTCTATTTGCTAATGGAATTTGATAGATCTGTTTCTTTGCTTTTCTAAAATGGCTACAATGTTCCACCTCCGGTATTCCATTTTAACTACTTTGCCCATGAATATTCAGTAGGTATTGAAATTTGAAATAAACATAAAATAGGGATAGGGTTAAGCGACCACCAAAAAGTGTTCCAATTATGGGTCTGTATGGCAGGTGGTAGATTAATGCAGGCCTAAAGTAATACAGAAAGCTCCTATAGGAGCTTTATGCATTACTTTTTCCCTGCATTAAATAACTACCTACTTTTTGAAACGCCTATGTTCAGTAAATGAATGGCTGCTTAGAAGAGATCCACTGTACTAAAATCACTTCTTCCCTATATTGTGACCACACTTGGAGACCTGTCACAAAGAGGTACCGTAATTCTACAGAGTGGTCACAACATAAGGATTGGTGGACAAATAAGGAAACAGCTCAAAATATGGAGATTTTTCTCCCAACATCTCCCTCTAGCTAGAGTCATGTGACAAGAGCTAAACATTCCATAACAATACTTTCAGAATTTCTCCACCAAACCAATACCATTCTCCACCAAACCAAAAACGAGCACTGCATGCAGGTGCCACCGCTCATCTTTCTGATTGTAGTATTTGTGATACTGAACAAGTGTGTTAAGTTTCATACGAATTGCATGAATAGTAAAGAAATTAAAGCAAACGTTAAAGTTTCCGGACAATAACAACACTACTGCCTGAGTTATGATAATACATGTACAGTAAAACCCTGCTAATGCGACCACTTAATAAACATCCACTGATGTCGTCTAAAGCAGGTGGTTGCTTAATGCAGGACGAAAGTTATGTAGAAAGCTCCTATAGGAGCTTTCTGCATAACTTTCGTCCTGCATTAAGCCACCACCTGTCTCTGCCACCCAGAATTATGCTCCTTTTTGGTGGTCACATTAGTGGTTTTTACTGTAGTTCAAATTATTTTTTCAATAAAGAGATGAGCTTAAAATCGTTGTTGCACCTGAAACATTTCGCTCATCGGGCGGCTTTGCAGGTGACAAACTATGATCTGGATCTACACTGTCTGAAAATGTCCTTTGTGCCCTCTTTTCATCATGACCCAGCTTATGTAATGATTCTGAACAAGATAAGCATTCACCATGATTAAGTCATTTATACTTTTTGTACTCTTGTAGGAATAGATAAGACCTGTCAATTAACCCATTACCTCATAAGCTATTTTAGATCCAACCACTTTGAATAAATCTACGGGAAAGGAGCATTCACTAGAGAAAAGGAACATTTTAGAATTTGTAGTTTGAAACCATTGTGATAAATAGAGCATCTGCTCCTATATGAGCAAATGCTCTATTTATCACAAGGGTTTCAACAGGTGACTTTTACAGAGGCGTAGAAAGGCGTAGGGAATGGATTATGGCACGTTCTACGCTATATGCAATATTTCATGTACAGTAAAACCTCTCTATAACGACCACTAAATTGTGTTAATTAGTTGGTATTTAGGGCAGGTGGCAGCTTAAAGCAAGGTGAAAGTAAAACAGAACGCTCCTCTAGGAGCATTCTGTTTTACTTTCAGATTGTTTTAAGCAGCCACCTGCCTTTAACACAAAATACTTGATGTTATTTAGTGGCCGTTGTAGAGACGTTTTACTATATTACATAAGCAAACTGGGCAGACCTACATGATCTGGGTTAACTCTCTTCACAAATGTGTCACCCAAATATTAACCCTTCGCTTGCTATTCACGCCAATATACCTACCTGTAAATAGTGAAGACCCAGATGAGACAGCTCCTGCAGGAGCTGTCTCATCAGGGTCTGCACTATTTACGAGTTGATTGTGCAACCAGTGCACTCCACAGCAGTGATTGCACAGTGAAATACGTGTACACAGTGAAGATATATGTAATTATACAACTGGGCATGGTTAAAGAAGGAGAAATGCATTTTAAAATTCATTAAAAGAAGGGTTAAATGACGTCTGCTACAGAATTAATTTTTTTCAATGACAATGTCCATGGTGAATACTTCACATATGTTCAATAACAAAACAAAACAATGACCTTTTTCAAAATGTAAACAAATGTGTTTGTGAAACACTAATGGCATGGTGGAAATTTGACCTCTACTTTTGACAATGACCTCTAATTATGACAGTGTCCTTTGTCAAACATGTCTGAGTTTGAATCCACCAGTGCATTCTCACCCTGGATACTGGACATTTTCAACTCTTTATTCCATAAATACTCTTTATTCCAAATTTCAATTTGTACTGAATATTCATGGATAAAAGAATTATAATCAAATATTGAAGGTGGAATATTATAGTCATTTTGGAAAGCAAAGAAACAGATCTATTAAATTCCATTAGCAAACAGAGCAGACCCTGATCAGATGGCTCCTATAGGGTCTACTCTGTTTGCAGATGCGTTAAAACATGTTTATATGAGGGAAAGGGTTAAACAAATTAGCGATGTCTACTTCTTAAATGAATATTCATGGAGTAAAGAGGAATGTACTAGAGATATGACACTGTAACCATGGATACACTGTAACCAGGACTCTGTCAGATCTGGATCTAAACTGTTAACAAGAATATTACTACTTCGGGGCTCAAGCTAATGGGTGATTTGGGAGAGAAAGTTTCTAACTCTGCTGACTAATCCCGGTTTCGAGAAGTTTAAATACATAGATAGGTGGTAGGGTAATGCAGAAAACGTTTTGTAATGCATTAAGTTACTGTCTGCTTTTTAACCCTTCGCTTGCTATTCACGTCAATATACATACCTGTAAATAGTGAAGACCCAGATGAGACAGCTCCTGCAGGAGCTGTCTCATCAGGGTCTGCACTATTTACAAGTTGGTTGTGCAAACAGTGCACTCCACAGCAGTGATTGCAGTGAAATACTTGTACACAGTGAAGATATAATTATGTAATTACACAACAGGGCATGGGTAAAGAAGGAGAAATGTATTTTAAAATTCAGCAAGAGAAGGGTTAAGACCCCTGTGTTCAATAAATGAAGGGTTGCTTAAATGCATAGAGGGAGATACAAAATCAGGACAAAAATTTCTCCCTGAATCCCACTAAACTTGTTCCTACTAGTGGTGAGCTCCAGTTTGAGCCCAGTAATTCACCTGTATATATGACGACGGTCAATGGCAAGTCATCCTTATATACAAGGAATAAAACACTAAACTATGATTTTTAAAGAGAGCAAAATTTTGAAAGGATTTTACTGTATAATAGTGAGAAGGGCTATAAAGGAAATTCTATGGGGTCTTTAATAAGGATCAGTAAAAATTCAAAATAGGAAGCCAACAAAAGAAACATAAAAGATTGGAGTATCACAGTATTTATGGAGTAGAGGGTTAACCCTTTCCCTCATATAAACGCCTTTTACGCATTTGCAAACAGAATAGACCTAGATCAGACGGCTTCTATAAGAGCTGTCTGATCAGGGTCTGCTGTTAGCTAATAGAATGTGATAGATCTGTTACTTAAGTTTCTAAAATGGCTATAATGTTCCACCTTCCATATTTCATTGTAACTATTTCACCCATGAATATTCATTCAGTATTGAAAATTGGGACTAAATAGAGAACAGAGAACTGGTTAAATACGGAGAAAAGGGATAAATATGTATTGGATAGGCTATGATGAAGAGTACCGATAAGACTAGTGTTGACTGAGAAATAAAAGATCTGGATATAACAATACCCCACTTATCTGGGTCTACACAGTTTGCCATGCATAATGAAAATTAATATTATCTCTCTACTCCAATTACACCTTTGCAAACAGAGTAGGAGCCATCTGATCTGGGTCTGCTCTGCTTGCTTATGACATAATATAGACATGATTTTATGATTTTAGTTTCTGCTATGGCCCAAAATTCCTGTGTGCATGTGCCATAATAAAACTAATAATCTAATAATCATTATTCATGAATTAATTATTTCTTGCATGAATATTCATGGAGTAAAGGATATACAAGCATAGGAAACAGATACTTAACCCAGTACCTCATAGGCTATTTTTAGATACAACCTCTTGACTAGAGAAAAGGAAACATTTTAGAATTTTGATAAATAGGAGCAAATGCTCTGTTTATCACAATGGTTTCACAAAGTGACTTCTACAGAGTCGTCAAAAGTCGTCAATATGAGGGAATGGGTTAAATCATTTCCTCACCCATGTTGTGACCACTCTTTAGAATCATCTCTTTAAGACAATTCTAATGAGAAGTCAAAAAGGGTGTTGGTGGAAAAATAACGGAGCAATTCTTGAAAAATGTTTAAATTTACACATCCTATCTGGGTCTCTGTGTTTCTGTAATAAACATGTAATTATTTCTTACATGAATATTCATCACGTAATGGTTAAGCCTAAATCAAGGGCTTGGTGCAAAACTATTCTAACTCCTTCACAAAAGTGAAGGAGTTAGAATAGTTTTGCACCAAGCCCTCAAAATATAAAACTGTAGGATAGGGCAGAGAGTTAGTATCAGTCCAAACCATCTAGTTCCTACAAAGTGAGCCCCCACTCCTATCAATACAAACCATCTAGTTCCTACAAAGTGAGCCCCCACTCCCACCAATATACATTTACCAAATTTCGCCCCGAAGCCCTGCCACATTTAACCTTTCACCCAATAGAGACATGTTCTGACACCTTGCAAACAGGGTGAACCCAGCTCACACCGCTCCTGTAGATCGGATTCTATAGTTTCTGCCACAGTAAAACCATCCTTTGTTCGCATTCCCTCATAGCATTCCCTTTGTTCGCATTCCCTTTGACCCATTCCCTCATAGCATTCCCTTTGACCCATTCCCTCATAGCATTCCCTTTGACCTATTCCCTCATAGCATTCCCTTTGACCTATTCCCTCATATCATTCCCTTTGACCCATTCCCTCATAGCATTCCCTTTGACCTATTCCCTCATAGCATTCCCTTTGACCTATTCCCTCATAGCATTCCCTTTGACCCATTCCCTCATAGCATTCCCTTTGACCCATTCCCTCATAGCATTCCCTTTGGCCCATTCCCCTTTTGACACCTCTGTGAAAGTCACCTTTTGAAACCAAAGTGATAAATAGAGCATTTGCTCAAATGGAGCAAATGCTCTATTTATCACATTGGTTTCAAAACTACACAATTCTAAAATGTTCCCCTTTTCTCCAAATACATGCTCCTTTTCCGTAGATTATTCAAAGGGGTTGGGTCTAAAAATAGCCTAAAAGGTAGTGGGTCTAAAAATAGTCTATGAGGGAATGGCTTATGCAAATTAATAACCATACATTCATCATGTTTTAACCCTTTCCCTATTCTACGTTTATTCCAAATTTCAATACCTATTGAATATCCATGGACAAAATAGTTCTAATGGAAGGTGGAACATTGTAGGCGTTTCAGAAAGTACAGAAACAGATCTTTCAAATTCCAAAAAGCAAACAGAGCAGACCCTGATCAGATGGCTCCTATAGGAGCCATCTGGTCTGGGTCTACTCTGCTTGCAGATGTGTTAAAACTGGAGGAGCTTTCCTGTGTAGTAGCTGACCTGGGTCTACACTATTTGCAATACATCATAGAGCCCCCTTCATTTCCTAGACCAGAGCTAAACAATTACAATAAGCATAATTATGTATATTTCAAGGGGACCCTACCGATTCGTCCACTTCATTTACAGCACCCTCTTCCTCTTCCTGTATGTCCCCTCGGCTCATTGGAATCACCGTCACGTCACCCTTGCCTGAGGAACAATCCGAGCTCTGCCCTGACACGGCTGATTCTGTTGTTGAACTTATAATTGACTCCGTATACCCGCCATCTACTGACGTTCCTTGTGATGAGAACGATGTGTCAATTTTTTGTGAGGTCACAGTAATGCGCGGCTCGCCTTGCCTATGGCTTTCAATGTCTACCGAGCCTACACGTAACTCAGAAGCGTTACCAGCCGAACTTCGGGAGACGACAACAGTTTGAGATAGACTCTGATTATTGCTAAAGTGTTCGTCTGACCGTGAGACAAATGCGGTTGTACTTTCGCGGCTATCTGTCTGGTCCACATGGGAGACTGCGCTGTAGTAAGAAGCTTCCGTACTACTACTGGTAACCATGGTTCTGGACGGGGAATCAGTCATGTCCTGGAATGGTCCCATTGACTCTTTCTCTAGTGGCAGGTTTGGAATATTGGAATCTGGAGAAAGAAGCAATCATCTTCATTATATAAAAGATATTTACTGTAATACTTAACCAATTCCCTCATATTAACGCCTCTGCAAAAGTCACCTGTTGAAACCATTGTGATAAATAGCATTTGCTCCTATAGGAGCAAATGCTCTATTTATCACAATTGTTTCAAACTACAAAATTCTAAAACTTTCCTTTTCTCTAGTTAATGCTCCTTTTCAGTAGATTTATTCTACCCTGTTTGCAAATGTGTGAAAAAGTGGAAAGGGTTAAGCATTAAGCTATTTATACTATCAAAACAAAGTTAAGATTGTGTAGTGAAGGATAAGACTGCTTATACCAGTCAGATAGTCAAGTTATGAACAGAACAAGTCAGAGAGAGTCAAGTTATGATGAAAAGAGAGCGAGCTAAGCAGAGGGTGCGGGAGAGGGTGACTTGCCAAGAACATCGCTGGAACAGCTTGGACTAGATGCCGTGTAGCTCGGAGTGCCTTCTGTGAACTCTGTGTATGTGGGCGTAGACTCGGACACGCTCAGCGGAGAGTATCGCACCTTGATATTGCCACGGCCCAAGTCCTCCTGTTGCTGTATGGTCTGGAAGTGGGTGGATCTGAAACAGTGCAATGTCATAACCAGCAAGCGCTCTCACAAACAGACTAATGTGTTTTACCTGGAGGCTAACAGGAAGATGACTGATTTCCAATATGGTTAAGATGGTTATTTCTCCCATTTTCACCTATGAAAGGTAGAATTTTGCTCATGGAAGATACATGTATCTTACATGTCATGTCATGTTCAAAGTGCATATTCCATGTCATATGACATCATATTAACCCTTTTCCTTCATATAAACTTGTTTTCAAGCATTTGCAAACAGAGTAGATCCACATCAAATGGCTCCTATAGGAGCTGTCTGATCAGGGTCTGCTCTATTTGCTAATGGAATTTAATAAGATCTGATTATTTACCTTCTAAAATTACCATCCTTGGATATACATGTATGTACAAGTTCGAAAAATAATCCAAAACTTTTTTTCAAAAAGGTTGGGTCTAAAAATAGCCTATGATGTAATGAGCTAACCCTTTCCCTGTTCTATATTTATTCCAAATTTCAATATCTACTGAATATTCATGGACAAAAATAGTTACAAAACAAATATGGAAGATGGAACATTATAGACATTTAAGAAAGCAAAGAAACAGATCTATCAAATTATATTAGCAAACAGAGTAGACCCTGAAGCCGTCTGATCTGGGTCAACTCTGTTTGCAAATGCGTGAAAACACGTTTATATGAGGGAAAGGGTAAAGGAGCACTCTTATAAGGGTGGACTCGTGTCACTATTTGCCTGACCGAATATTTATAAGCAGTCTATTACTGTATCACGACTTCCCATACCTCTGCGCGTCAGCATCGGAGGTTCTAACACCAGAAGCTGGTGACACAGGGGTTTTATCACGGGGCCGGGCACCAGATATGGCCTCTGCGAATGTAGGTGGAGGAGTGGCACTACCCATGAGCAAGTCTGGCCGGGCACCAGTAGTTCCTGAAAGCAGCATAGGAAGACCAATATACACCTTTTCTCCATGACTATTCATAAAAGAAATAGAGAGCGCTACAGATAAAGGTGCGTACTCAAAAACTATTTCTCCACCAAACCCTATACTGTGACCACTCTTTAGACAATTCTAAAGAGTGGTTACCATGTAGTGATTTGGGGAGAAATAAAAGCGCTATTGCGGAAAATGTTTACGCATCTTATCTAGACCTCTGAAGTAAAATTTGCTCCTGAACAGAAATTGAGCAGACATGACTACATTTGTTTTTAATCATAAGAGTTTTAAGTATGACTTTGTAGGGATTTCACAATATTTTCAATATTTCCTTACCGAAACCCTCGAGTTATGCGACTACTCATTAAAATCATCTCAAAGAGACAATTCTAACGAGTGGTCAAAAATCGGGGTTTGATGGAGAAACGAAGACTTTTGTATCTGAAATACTCTCCCTCATAGGCTATTTTCAGATCCAACCTCTTTGAATAAATCTACCGAAAAGGAGCAGTAACTAGAGAGAAGGAATTTTTTTTTTAAAAAATTGTCATTTGAAACCATTGTGATAAATAGAGCATTTGCTCCTATAGGAGCAAATGCTCTATTTACCAAAATGGTTTCAGAAAGTGACTTTTACAGAAGCGTCAAAATGCATCTACATGTATATGTATTTCCTTCATACAAAGCATTTATCACAATTTTGGAAACAGAGTAGACCCATATCAGACAGCTCCTGCAGGATCCATCTCCGTCTGATCAGAATCTGCTCTGTTTGCTTATGAAATCATAATAGATCCGATTCTTCGGATTCTACCAGTAGCAAAAATTCACATGTACATTGTAAATATTAGATAATAAATATTCATTATGCTGTTATTTCCATAGGGATCTGTCACCACTTCATGGGAGTTTATACATTCTATATAATAACAAATTATAGACTCCCATGAAGCGGTACAGACCCCTGTGGTTATATCTTACATGAATGTTCAGTAGGGAAAACAGTTTAAACAGAGTCTGACTTTATTGGTACTGAAAAAAGATCTAAAGAGAAGTTAGTTATATTTTGTTTTAACTGTGCACAAAAAAGGATTATCGTGTACATGAGGTGCTCAGTAAGATCTCGTGCAAAGTAATAAGATAAATCGCTATATAGTGATATCGGTATATTTGACACTACACAACAAGGCCACTCTCACATTGCAAACAGTGTCAATCCAGATTAGTTTCCTCATAAGAAATACATACAGAGCCTTAGATTATGTGACACATTTCAAACACAGAACCTCTCTTAACACATTACCTCAGAGGCTATATTTAGATAAAATCTCTTAGAATTAATCTACCGAAAAGGAGCATTAATTCGAGAAAAGGAACATTTTAGAATTTTGTAGTTTGAAACCATTGTGATAAATAGAGCATTTGCTCCTATGGGAGCAAATGCTCTATTTATCACAATGGTTTCAACAGGTGAATTTTACAGAGGCGTAGAAAGGTGTATTTATGGAGGAAACGGTTAACCCATTAACTCAGAGGCTATTTTAAGATTCAACCTCTTTGAATTAATCTACCCAAAAAGAGCATTTACAGGTGAAATGGAAATTTCTAGAATTCTGTAGTTTTGAAACCATTGTGATAAATAGAGCATTTGCTCTAAAGAATAGTCACAGCAAAGGATTTGGTGGAGAAATTATGCTAATAGTATCTAAGATTATAAGCCTCAGAGCACAGAATTTCTGAAAGGTCAAGTCTAAAAATCTGGATTTGCAGTATTCCCAATGTCAAAGCACCATTCTTCCTGTGATATTGCTAAAATGGTTATTAAATAGTATATTTGTTATATATGGAGACGTTATTATCTGAAAATCAGGGTATTGATACAATTCTAAATATAGAAAAAAAAAGTGTGAAATTACATAATAACCTGTAAAGAGATCATTGTATTTAACAAATAGGTATTGGTGTCATTTAAAACATGTCGTTGCATAATGCAGGATGAAAGTAATGCAGAAAAATCCAGTGGGAGCTTTCTGCATAACGTTCATCCTGAATTAAGCTACATCTGACATAAAGACTGATACTTTTGTCTTTTCAGTCACTTTAGATAGGTTTTAATGTTTATCTACACACATGTATTTTCAGCAATTAAGAATTACAAAATGTTTTCCAACCATAACTGAACAATCATTCCACATAAACAACTAATAAGGAAAACGATGACGAACTGAATGAAATTATTATTTCCCAACACAGAACTACAGGCAGCCACACTGCTTTAATTTTGCATTTTATTTTCACAAAATTATCATTTCTCCACCTAACCCATCGGGTCTATTTCAAATATTAATAATTTCTTCACACTAACCCTTGGGGGTCTTACAGTATAACCTGGGTTATCCGGCACCTGACTTTACCGACAACCTGATATATCCAACAGCACTCTTTGGTCCCGAAAAATTCCTTCTTTATTCTATATGCTTAAAACATGCTTTTAATGGAACTTGCCGTATCAGTTATCCGACACTATTTGGCAGTCCTAATGTGCTAAATGCTGCGTTTTTCACACCTGCATATCCAACACAATCTTTAAGTGGGATTGTGCATGGCTGCCTGAGCATCTGCTCACCCTGATTGACTGAGCGGTTATTGTGGCCACGCCATTTTGGGGACTTGCTAAATCCGTAATTAATTATTATAGGTAATTATCGTTGTGGTCATACAAATGAGAAAATGTAATAGTCTGAATAATGATAGGTATAAACTCGACTTGAATAGCATTTACCGAATACAATTTGCATTACTTATCCAGTCAGGTTTAGACAATATTTTTAGTATGTGTGTGTCTTTCAAAATGGAAGGATCATCTTTTGGAATAAGAAAGTGTCTTGCAAGTGAACCGACGTATGCACAGACTCCAAACTAACCAAAGAATAGTGTTAACTTCTGATGAAAAAAATGAATGAATTAGCAAGTCTGAAAGCGGTTCATTGACCCAATCGGAGTTGTCTTTGAAGTTTGGAATTAGCAGATCATCAGTGGCTGATATTCTTGAAAGGAAAGAATTTTGTAGGGACCAATATGCTTGTCGAGTGTAAATAAACATCAAGAGACATAGAGAATAATAGGTTAGTGCCGTAGATGGGACGCTTCATCCGACGAGGGGAGAAAACGTTGAGGCGAGGCTTGCCGAGCCTCAACTGTTTTCTCTCCGAGTCGGATAAAGGCGTCCAATCTACGGCACTAACCTATTATTCGATTTATCCAGTTAAATATCGTTTTTTCATAGACTTATAAAACATATTACATTGAATATGCAGTTTTTTGATCAACGGATCACCTCCCTTTTCATTTCCATTTAGACGTAAATAGATCTGATGAACTACCGCAGAGGAATATAGTTTCGACACTTACATTACAAGAGGGAAAAATGTGGTTGAATTTGAAAAATAAGATCATTTGTATCGAGAGTCGATATGTTATTTCAAACAGACATAATGATAGTCTCCCGGAGGCTCTCTGGTCAAATTCGAGTTCCGTCGTCTCGGTTTCTATTTTTTAGATATGGCTCATTTTTCACCCTAACCCTAGTGGTCTATTTAACTCCTTGGGTCTAATTGAAATACTAAAATCATTTCTCCACTTAGGGGTTATTTTAATTACAAAAATAATTTCTCCACCTAACCCTAGCGGTCTATTTCAAATATTAAAAATAATTTCTCCACCTAACCCTAGGGGTCTATTTCAAATACTAAAATCATTTCTCCACCTAACCCCAGAGGTCTATTTTAAATACTGAAATAATTTCTAAACCTAACCTTGAGGTATATTTCATTTACCAAAATCATTCCTCCACCTAACCCTAGGAGACTAAAATTTTCACATATTAAAATCATCATTTCTTACCGAAATCACGGCTCTATTTCAAGTTTCTTACGTAACCCTGGGACTTATTTCAAATATACCAAAATCATCATTTAACAATCCGTTCCTATATTGTGGTCATTCATTAGAAGACACAAATCTTAAAGAGTGGTCACAAGAAAGACGTTTTCAGAGCTACAGATAACGATGCATACTTAAATACTAAAATTGCCATTTCTCCGCCAAACCCTATACTGTGACCACTCTTTAAAATCGTCTCAAAGAGGCGATTCTAAAGGGTGGTCACAGTATCAGGTTTGGTGGATAAATAAAGGAACTATGCTTAAATTTACGCTTATCTGGAGCTCTGGGTTCTGGTAGAGGACTCGTTACTGAAAAAATACTTTGATGCATCTCATCGAAGCCTATCTTTTAAATTTTGTATGGCAAGTATGTGTATAGAATGCGAAATTAGAGCAATACGGCCACCTGTGCATGTATAATATCCGTCATCAGAGTTACAGATAAGTGCGCATACTCAAATACTAAAATTGTCATTTCTCCATCAAACCCTATACCGTGACCACTCTTTAGAATCGTCTCTTTGCGACGATTCTAAAGAGTGGTCACAGTATAGGGTTTGGTGGAGAAATAAAGGAGTTATTCTTGAAAATGTTTTAATTTGCACATCTTATTTGGAATTCTGTGTCATGCTTGGAGATGGGAAAAAAACGAAAGTAAGGACAAAACCCATCAAACCTGGGATAGGCTGTGTCTGATCCTCGTTCATACTTGTGGTCCGCGTGCCTTTCCGTTTGGAAGGAGAATGCTTAAGGGCTGAAAGAAAACCGAAACTGAAGAAATGAAGACGGAAAAAAAATAGGTGGTGCCAGTTACATCCCTTCACCAAGGATTCAACCCACCCCCTCATATGGATGCTGTTTGACGCTTATGTAAGAATAACTTTTTGAATCCATTGTGATAAATAGAACATTTGCTCCATTGGCGAAAATGTTCTTTTTATCACAATAGTTTCAAAACTAACCCAATTCTAAAATTTTCCTTTTCTCTAGTAAATACTCCTTTTCAGTAGATTTTTTCAAAGAAGCTGAGTGTAAAACCAGCCTATGAGGCAATAGGTTAAAGAGGATTAAACCAAAAAACCTCTACAGATATACATGCAGATTTGCATGTTTTATACTAAAAATATTTTGGAAGTTAATAGAAGAGAGAAATTAAAAATATCTTAACCCTTTACCTCATAAATATTCATGTACGAAATAATGACATCGTGAATATTTATTAGCTGAATTTTTATAATGGCTTGAGTACTACAGTAAAACTCCGCTAATGCGACCACCTAAAAGAGGTATAATTATGGGTTCTAAATGCAGGTGGTAGCTTAATGCTGGACAAAAGTAATGCAGAAAGCTCCTAGAGGAGCTTTCTGCATTACTTTTGCCCTGCATTAAGCAACCACCTGCTTATAAAGACACCCATGTTTATTCATTAAGTGGTCGCATTAGAGGGGTTCTACTGTACGAATATTCGGATAGTGGAAGAAATGGTCGAGTTGCTAAAGTAATCACACAAGCATACAGAGCCGACCCTGATCACACAGCTCCTACAGGAGTCATCTGATCTTGGTCTACTCTATCTGCAAAAGGGTCAAAAGGGGTTTCTATCGAGTAAAGGGTTAATGAACTGTGTTAACCCTTTTCTCTAAGACTATTCATGTAAGTTATAATGACATCATGAATACTAATTAGATTAATTTGTTATAATAGCATATGGACATACACATTTTTGGTCAATGCAGAACCTGAAGAATCATATCCATATTAAGCCATACAATGTAAGCAAACAGAGCAGACCCTGATCAGACGGCTCCTATAGGATCTGGGTCTTCTCTGTTTGCCAAGTCATACAAAGGTGTATTTATGGAGTAAAGGGTTAATGTAAAAGTAACAACCACAAATCAGTATATCTATTGTATGAAAGAGAAACAGTCATACCAAGAATAAAGATCTATAAACCCTTAACCATTTCCCTCATATTAATGCTTTTTCACACATTTGCAAACAGAGTAGATCCAGATCAGACAGCTCCTATAGGAGCAGTCTGGTCAGAGTCTGCTCTGTTTGCTTATAGTATAATACAGATATGATTCTACAGTTTCTGCCTTGGCCAAAAATCCCAGTGTCCATGTGCTATATATAATCTAATTAATATTCATGATATAATCTAATTAATATTCATGATATCATTGATTATTTCTTACATGAATATTCATGGAGGAAAGAGCCATCGGGATTTTTTGTTAGCTTAAAATGTTGTTTACATTTCCCAAAACATTGCAACCCCATGCCCCATTTTGTTCTAAAAAATAATTATGAGAGATTCGCACACTGGATCCTATTCTCGATAGGGTTTTGTCTACTAAGATTTTATATCTTAATGACCTTGAAGTATTCGAACAGAGAATTTACTCAAATGGTGTACATACGGTAAATAGCACTTAAGCAGATGTACAAAAAGTTGGGATCCCGACAAGATGCTGAGTAACGCTCTCCCTTAGTCCAAATTTCAATAACTAATAAAGACACAGATCTTTAAAATTCCATTAGCAAACTGAGTAGACCCTGATTAGACGGCTCCTATAGGAGCCGTCTGATCAGGGTCTACTCTGTTTGCAAATGTGTGAAAACATGATTATGTGAAAGAAATTGTTAAAAACGAAGATGATACTACTGAAACTATCCCTTTCCACCGTGAATATTCAGGCAAGAAATAATGATACCGTGAATATAAATTGGATGCATTCTTTGTCGGGGACGTTTATTACTCAACGTGCAAACAGTTATAGAAGGGCTGATGCAAGCGTTATCAGATCTGTAGACAAGGTGCTTATTAACCCTTTCCCTGATATAAACGTGTTTTCACGCATTTGCAAACAGAGTAGACCCAGATCAGACAGCTCCTAGAGGAGCTGTCTGATCAGGGTCTGCTCTGTTTGCTAATAGAATTTGATAGATCAGTTTCTTTGCTTTCTAAAATGTCTACAATGTTCCATCTTCCATATTTCTTTATAACTATTTTGTTAATGAATATTCAGTAGGTATTGAAATTTGGCCTCAATATAGAACAGGGAAAGGGTTAAGGAAATCCAAGTAAAACACCAATTAACCCTTTCCCTGTTCTATTTTTAGTCCTAATTTTAATACCCATTGAATATTCATGAACAAAACACTTCAAATCTGGAAGGTGGTACATTGTAGCTATTTTAGAAAGTAAAGACACAGATCTATCAAATTCCATAAGCAAGCAAACAAACTCTGTTTGCAAATGCGTGAAAACACGTTTCTATGAGGGAAAGGGTTAAACTCCATAAATGTGTCTTTCTACACCTTTGCAAACTGAGTAGACCCAGATCAGATGGCTCCAGTAAGAGCTGTCTGATCGTAATCACCCCTGTGAGCAATTCTAATGCATAGCAGTAAGATGTGATTTTGCTGATAAACCTTTACTCCATGAATATTCATGCAAGCAACAACTATTTCACGAATATTAATTAACTTCATTCGTTTAATGACATAATTATGAACACGGGAAATGTTGGCCAAGAAAGAAACTGTACTCATATCTTTATTACACCATAAGCAACTGTAGAATCATATCTATATTATTTCATAAGCAAACAGAGCAGACCCTGATCAGACGGCTCCTATAGGAGCCATCTGATCTGGGTCTACTCTGTTTGCAAAGGCTTAGAAATGCGTATTTATGGAGTATCCATGACGATAAAAGATCAGCACACATCTTATTTACAGTTCTGACCATATAAGGGTATGCATGTGACAGCAGTTCTGACCATATAAGGGTATGCACGAGACAGCCTGGGTCTGCAGTGAGAAAAAGGGTTGCACGGGGAAAGTGACATTATGCATTATAAAGTATGCTTTAAACTGAAGCTTCTTCCTTCTAATGCTGTAGTACTTCAACCAAACACTTTCCCTGTTGATAATTCATGTAAGAAAGAATGACATCATGAATATTTATCAGCTAAATTTTTAAAATGGCATAGGTACAAAGAATTTATAGGTATTGGCAGAAACTAGAGACAGATCTAGTATAATTTCATAAGCAAACAGAGCAGACACTGATCTGGGGTCTACTCTGTTTGCAAAGGTGGGAAAAAGTGTTTGTATACGGGGAAAATACCAAACGCATATTAGCAGCGAATTCGTGATTTAGTTTGCCCATAGTTTGGATCCAAATGAGACACAATGTGACTCAGCATCCAATAAGAATTCATAGCTTCATGCATATTAACCCTTTCCCTCATATAAACGCGTTTTCACGCATTTGCAAACAGAGTAGACCAAGATCAGACGGCTCCTAGAGGAGCCGTCTGATCAGGGTCTGCTCTGTTTGCTAATGGAATTTGATAGACCTGTTTCTTTAGCTTCTAAAATGACTACAATATTCCACCTTGCGTATTTAAATATACCTATTTTGTCAATGAATATTTAGTAGGTATCGAAAGTTGGAATAAAAACAGGACAGGGAAAGGGTTAATCACCCGATTTTTTTTTTTTTTACAAAAAGTCCTTGAACGAGAGAATGTTCTGGTCATTTCAGTAACTGTAGAATCATAGCTATAGTAATAAGCAAATAGAGCAGACTGAGACGAGGCAACTCTTACAGGAGCTGTCTGATCTGGGTCTACTCTGTTTACAAAGTGTAAATGGAGCGGGAACCAGTGAGAGCAAAAATAATTTTTAAGCGCAATAGAAGCATCAGAAGTATCCTTCATGGACATAGAAAACCACGGGTCTTATCGCAAGTATTCAAACATATGGTCAACAGTTCAGATCTAATTCAAACTGTTTCTGTATGAGTAGTTCGATTAGGTCTACACTATATTTTATGAAACTCCGTCATTTTCATTTCAAGTTAACAAACCGTGCAGAATTTACAGCAGAATTTATAAACTGTCGGAACGGAAAGACAGAAGCCCTGTTTTACTGCTGTAGAGATCATACGATCAAACTTACGACAATCGCTAGTACTCAGACAGCATAAATCATCGCACATTGTAATATATACAGTAAAACCTCTCTATAACGACAACTAAATTGTGTTAATTAGTCAGTATTTTGGGCAGGTGGTTGCATGCTTAAAGCTAGGTGAAAGTAAAACAGAACGCTCCTATAGGAGCGTTCTGTTTTACTTTCACCCTGCTTTAAGCATCCACCTACCCAAAAACAGAAAATACTTGATGTAACTTAGTGGTCATTATAGAAAGATTTTACTGTACTGAAATTCGGGCCAACTTTATCTAAAGTTCTAACATTTGAGGATTTATGTCACACGATTGTTAATTAAACGGGTGTACAAATATTATAAAGTAAATACAGTTTCTTTTGAAAAGCAAAGCTACATGACTGCAAACATAGTCATCTGCTGATATTCCTAAAGCTTAGCAACTCTGAACATATTAGCCCATTCCCTCATACTGAGCCCGTTTGATGCCTCTGTAAAAGTCACTTTGTAAAACCCTTGTGATAAATGAAGCATTTGCTCCATAGGAACAAATGCTCTGTTTATCACAATGGTTTCAAAACTATAAAATTTAAAAAAAATCCCTTTTCTCTAGTAAATGCTACTTTTCGGTAAGAGGTTGGGTCTAAAAATAGCCTATGAGAGAATGGGCTACGTGGGTAAAACAGTTCAGATCCTGACGAGACGTCAAGTTACTTTACGTTTCATTTAGATCTAAACTGTTTGAATAGATAATCACGTATATAACGTCATCATGCGAAGAGTTAACCCTTTCCCTCATAATTTTTTTTTTTTAATAAACACCTTTTCACGCCTTTGCAAACAGAGTAGACCCAGATCAGACAGCTGCTATAGGAAACATCTGATCAGTCTGCTATGTTTGCATATGAAATTATACAGATCTGATTATACAGCTTTTCTCTAAGCCAGTAATTCCATTTTAATGTTTTACCATATGAAAAATGAAGTTAATGAATATTAAATAATGAAGTGATCAATTTCATTCAAAAATGCTCATTAGGGAAAGAGTTAACCCATTCCCTCATAGGCTATTTTTAGTTCTAACCTGTTTGAATAAATCTACTGAAAAGGAGCATTTACCAGGGAAACGAATTTTTTTAATATTGTGTAGTTCTGAAACCATTTTGATAAACAGAGCATTTTGCTCCTATGGAGCAAATGCTCTATTTATCAAAATGGTTTCAAAAAGTGACTTTAAAAGAGGCGTAGAAAGGCGTAGAAAGGCGTACTTTTGGAGGAAAGGGTTAATACTGAGCCAAATCCAAGTATGTTCGGCCAGCATGCCACAATAGACTACATACTGCAAAACAAGGCAACGATGCAATACAAAATGGCCGTCAATGACACAAAATACATCGCAAGACAACATCTTTGGGAAAATCCAGAATACCGGTATATATATATATATATATATATATTGATGGTACACTTGGGGAATTATTTCTGAGAGAGTGGTATTTGCATAGACTTAGTCATGCTTACGTTTTTCATTTTTCATTTTTTCCTTAGCTGTAAGAATAAGTTGAAAAAGAAATAACATACAATAAAAAAAATACATTATCATATGTAAAACTTTCTCCATAAAACACAACAACACTGCAGGCATCAAATTAAACAACAAACATCAAAGCAATATTATATTTACAAAAAAAAACCCAAAAACGTTCAAAAGTAATAACACACAATAAAACACCTCTACTGCGACCACTTCAAGAAAAAAACATATCTGCCTTTATAAGCAGGTGGTTGCTTAAGGCAGGACAAAAGTAATGCAGAAAGCTGCATAACTTTCATCCTGCATTAAGCTACCACCTGCCTCTAGCACCCAGAATTATACCCCTTTTTTGGTGGTTGCATTAGAGGGGTTTTACTGTATTTCTATTTTGTGAATATTTTGTGGCTAAATCGAGAACAGCATACTCTAAATTTAACTAGCGCTGCAACACTGCAGAGACTGGGACAAAAATGAAACTACTTCTACTCATTTGCATAACAACATTGCCATAGAAATGTATTCAAAAATTCGAGGGCTTGGTGCTAAACTTAGGTCTAACTCCTTCACAAAGTGAAGGAGTTAGAATAGTTTTGCACCAAGCCCTCAAAATGTAATATCAACATTTTCCACCATGTAGGAAATAATGACGTCATGATTAATTATTTGTTATAATTATAAACAGCACACTGACACATGAATGTTTGGCCAGGGCAGAAATTGTAGAATCATATCTTTATCATCTGGAAGTGACGATTCCTATGAGTGGTCGCAACACGTTTGGTGGAGAAATGAAGATTTTAGTTTTTAGGATACGCTTCTCTATCTAATAGCTCGGACATCCTCTCTTTTACTGATATTTGACCTTGACCTCATCTGAATGATTTCAAGAAACAATCACTAGGCAACAAATAAACCCTTCCCTCCATGAATATTCATGTAAGAAATAATGACGTCATGAATATTAATTGATATTAATTTGTTACAATACCACATGGATATAGGAAGTTTTAGCTATGGCAGAAACTGCGTAATCATTTCTATATTACATTATAAGCAAACAGAGCAGACCCTGATGTATTGTAATAGCACATTGACACAGGAAGTTTTGGTCATGCAAAAACCAGTAGGATAATATCTATATTACATGTATATCATAAGTAAACAGAGCAGACCCTGATCAGAAGGCTCCTACAGGAACCGTTTGATGTGGGTCTACTCTGTTCGCAAAACCGTAGAAACGTGTATTCATACAGTAAAGGGTTACATCAGGTTTCAACATCACTATTGATAAAAATCATCCCTATTTATCACGATTATATACAGTTGAACTCCGATAAGTCGAACTTCAAGGGACCCTACAAATTAGTTCGAGATAACAGATGTTCGAGTCGTCCGATTTCTAATTTGAACGATTTGTCAAAAACACAGCTTAATACAGGTCTAAAGTAATGCTGAAAGCTCCTGTAGGAGCTTTCAGCATTACTTTAGACCTGTATTAAGCTGCCATATGTGTTTCTAGATATCTGTAGCGATACATTTTAGAGCAATTCTGTAGTGTTAGTTTTGGAAGGAATGGACTTTTTGTTCGAGTTATCCCGAAGTTCGAGTTATCCGAGTTCGAGAAACATTAATCCTTTACTCGATAAATATGCCTTTCAGGGTCTGCTCTGTTTGATATGTGAATTTGATAGATGTGTTTCTTTACTTTCTAAAATGGCTACAATATTCCACCTTCCATATTTCATTATAACAATTTTGTCCGTGAATATTCAGTAGGTATTGAAATTTGGAATAAACATAGAACAGGGAAAGGGTTGACCGAACAGTGACAAGATGCCTTCTGACGTTTTCACAGAGTACATCCAGATCAAATGGCTCCTGTAGTAGTTTTCTTCTCAGTGTCTTATGGACTTATATAGATTTTGATTCTACAGCTAATCTGCTAATTGGCCAAAAAATCCTTAAAATGGCTATTGGAATGGATACTGAAAACCAGCTAACAGTAATTCCAAATTATATTTCTTTCTGTTTTAGCATTTTTTTTTTAATAAATTGACAGTAAAAAATATCTTTCTTTGTACATTTGCAAAACAAATAACAAGTCTAACAGCTAAAAAACTGCCACTTGAAAGTAAAGTAAGCAAGCCAATACTCTAATCTAAGAAATCAAAGTCCAATCATTCAGGCAATGTAATCACAGATACACCAACACTTACAGTCACTCAATCACTCATTTAATAGTATATGCTACCATGTCTTAACCCTTTCCCTCATATAAATGCCTTTTTGCGCATCTGCAAATAGAGTAGACCCAGATCAGACGGCTCCTATAGGAGCCGTCTGATCAGGTCTGCTCTGTTTGCTAATGGAATTTGATAGATCTATTTCTTTAGTTTCTAAAAGGATTACAATGTTCCGCTTTCCACATTTCATTGTAATTACTTTGTCCATGAATATTCAGTAGGTAGAACAGGGAAAGAGTTAACTGAACTCTTTTAACGCTGAGTTTTAAATGTTATCCATCACTAATTCATGGTTGCCACAAACCAGGAAAGAAAATTCCCAGACATTTCCCAGACATAATTTCAAATTTCCTTGACACAGTTCATTGAGACATTAAATTTTGGTCTTTCTGTTAAAATTTATGTAATATTTTAACAGACAGTTTAACATACATGTATAATTATGGCCTAGAATCTCATTTTTTTTTTCAGAATTCCCTGACCATTCCCTGTTTACTATAAATGAAACAATATACACATGATGTACATGTCGATATGATCCTTCGGTTCCTGCCAATTCATATTCTGTAAATTCTGACAGAAGCAAAATTCAAAACTGTTTTCCAACTCCATGTATACAAAAACATAATTATGATTTTTTTAAAATCTCGATTATTCGAACACTGAAATACGCATTGTTACCGAGCTTTAAGACAGGTGGCAGCTTAAAGCATGGTGGAAGTCATGTAGAAAGCTCCTCTAGGAGCTTTCTACATGACTTTCACCATGCATTAAGCAGCCGCCTGCCTAAAAGGGACTTAAAATCCTTCTATAAAGAAAATTCGAATAATCGAAGTTTTACTGTATCAAACATATGATAGGTAGTTGATAATTGTCATGCATATGCACAGAGTCTAACACATTTCCATAAATATGCATAACCTAAAGCTTTAGGATGTTTGTTTTGTTGCAAATCTAAGTTTGAAACATTCACGACTTGCAGATCGTAGTGCATATAAAAAGCCATAATAGATAATGTTTAACTCATTCCCTCAAATTGATGCCCTTTTGACGCCTCTGTAAAGTCACTTTCTGAAACTATTGTGATAAATACAGCATTTGCTCCTTAGGAGCAAATACTCTGGTTATCACAATGGTTTCAAAATTACACAATTCTAAAAGTTTTCTTTTCTCCAGTTAATGCTCCTTTTCAGTAGATATATTCAAAGAGGTTTGGTCTAAAAATAGCAAATGAGGTAATGGGTTAACTGTAAGCATATGCATATTTTCTCTTCATAAATATTCATTATGTTTAATGCATATTCATGATGCATTTATAATGAGCCAAGAGGTGCATGGAAAATATTTAACCCTCTATCTGATGAATATTCATGTATGAAGTAAATGACATCATGAATATTTATTAGCCAATCTTTTTAACCCTTTCCTCCATAAATACACCTTTCTACAACTCTGCGATAGCTCCCTTCTTGAAACCATTGTGATAAATAGAGCATTTGCTCCTATGGAGCAAATGCTCTATTTATCACAATGGTTTCAATACTGCACAACTGTAAAATTGTCCTTTTCTCTACTTAATTCTCCTTTTCGGTAGAAGAGGTTGGGTCTAAAAATAGTCCATGGAGGAATGGGTTAAATGGTATAATTATGAACATATGAAATTTTATCCATGGCAGAAACTGTAAAATCATAGCCATATCATTTCATAATTATGCAAACAAATAGCTGTAATCAGACAGCTCCTACAGGAGCTATCTGATCTGGATCAACTTGATTTGCGAAAACATTAAAAAGCTTGTAGAGCTATGAGATATAGGGCTAAGCTGTCGTCAGACCTGATGCAAAAGAACTATAAACCAGAGGTCCAGATAAGATGTCTAAAATCAAAACACATTTTCAAAAATAACATGCTTATTTATCCACCAAACCCTATGCTGTGACCACTCTTTAGAATCGTCTCTTTGAGACAATTCTAAAGAGTGGTCACAACAAAGGGTTTGGTGGGGAAAGGACGATTTTGGTATTTGAGTATGCACCTTTATCTGTTGCTCTGATAAACTCATGCATATGCTGGTACCCAATTTGATACCCCTTATAGACATTCATGATCTGAACAAAACAAAAATCTAGAAAATACTGAAAAATGAGCAAGTGATAACTGGAAATACATGTATACTAATACAGAGGTCTAGATAAGATGCGTAAACTAAACTTTTTCAAGAATATCTCCTTTATTTCTCCACCAAACCCTATGTTATTACCACTCTTTAGAATCGTCTCAAAGAGACGATTCTATAGAGTGGTCACAACATAGGGTTTGGTGGAGAAATGACAGTTTTAGTATTAATTTTGACGTTTTTAGTATTTGAGTATGCACCTTTTTATCTGTAACTCTGTTAATAACAATACGGTTTCAGCTGTCCAAGACTGCACTCATACAAAAGCTCATACAAATAATAGAAATAATAATAAAAATATCTGAAAGATCTAGAAACTTTATACTTTACTGTATGACTGCTGCACAAATTTAATCCTTTAACCCTTTCCCTCATATAAACGTGTTTTCACGCATTTGCAAACAGAGTAGACCCAGATCAGACGGCTCCTAGAGGAGCCGTCTGATCAGGGTCTACTCTGTTTGCTAATAGAATTTGATATATCTGTTTCTTTACTTCCTAAAATGTCTACAATGCTCCACCATCTAGATTTCTTTGTCACTATTTTGTTAATGAATACTCAGTAGGCATTGAAAGTTGGCCTAAATACAGAACAGGGAAAGGGTTAACACTGAATTTTCCAATGGTCAAGCTTACCGCGAATATTAAGGGTTTTTTTGCTGTTTTTTATTAAAAAATTTCCTTGTTCAATATTCATGGAATAAATAATGACGTCATTAATATCTATTTGCTAAATTTATGTTAACTTTCAAGAACTCGGATAACTGAAATGTCCCTGGGGTCAAAATTAGCCCAACTCGAGGGATTTTGTTTGCTTTGAAAAAAGCTGTAGAATCATATCTATATTATGTCATAAACAAACAAAGCAGATCCTGATCAGACAAATCCTATAGGAACCACCTGATCTGTGTCTACTGTTTGCAAGTGCGTGAAAATGGCTACAATGTTTCACCTTCCATTATCACTATTTTGTTTACATATACAGTTTTGAATATACAGTAGGTATTGAAATTTGGAATAAAATAGAACAGGGAAAGGGTTAAAAGCAGAGTCCATTAAAATGTTATTGAAAATCGATCAATGATGAAAAAACACTGAAAGGGTTAAAAATATATCTATCAAAATATTGTTATTGTTTCTTAAATCAATATTGATTAAGTAAAGAGTTATTTTAAATTTGCTGACAATCACTTGTCGACAATCATTTGCTATCATTTGCTAACCATCATTTGCTAACAATCATTTGCTATCATCTGCTGTCAATCATGTCATAGCATGCAATGAGTAAACATTCTTTCAAAATGGAAAGAAGCTGCTGCAGGGAGAATCTTACCAATGAAGCATAAAGTTTCTGTAGACTTTCAGAATACCGCTTTTACCCTAAATATTCAGACAACAAAATCCCTCCCTCCCTCTCCCTCCCCCTTCCCTCAATGGGTTTTAACGCTGAATAAACACTGAATAAAACAATTCAGCCTCATTTTCATATTTTTTTTTTTACCCTTTACCTGATGGAGACACCTGTCTTACATTTACAAACAGAGCAGACCGAGATCGCAATGTCTTCTGTACGAGCCGTTTAATCCTTTCCCTGTTCTATGTTTATTCCAAATTTTGATACCTAATGAATATTCATATAAGTAAATATTCAAGGTGGAACAATGTAACCAATTTGGAAAGTAAAGAAACCGATCTTTCAAATTCCATTAGCAAACAGAGCAGACCCTGATCAGACGGCTCCTCTCGGAGCCGTCTGATCTGGGTCTACTCTGTTTGCAAATGCGTGAAAACACGTTTATATGAGGGAAAGGGTTAATCGGTCTGCTCTCTCTGCTTATTAAATCATATAGGTTTGTTTATTTTTCATCTGCAGTTTGGGCCATTACCAAAAATAGTTCAAGTAGAACCTATCTGAAGTGACCATCAAAAGGTCTAATTATGGGTCTGTAAGGCAGGGGGGGTTGCTTAATACAGGTCAAAAGTAATGCAGAAAGCTCCTATAAGAGCTTTCTGCTATACTTTTGCCCTGTATTAAGCAACCCTCCCTGGTAGATCTATTTCTTTATTCTAAAATGGCTACAATATTCAACCTTATATTTCAACAACTACATATGTATTTTGTGCATGATAATTATGTGCAGAAAAACATCTCTATAATGGCCACTAAATTACATCAAGTAGTTTGTGTTATAAGGCAAGTGGCTGCTTAAAGCAAGGTGAAAGTAAAACAGAACGCTCCTATAGGAGCGTTCTGTTTTACTTTCACCTTGCTTTAAGCAGCCACCTGCCCTAAATACCAACAAAT
Organism: Azorinus chamasolen; assembly: GCA_963576725.1. NCBI lineage: Eukaryota > Metazoa > Mollusca > Bivalvia > Cardiida > Solecurtidae > Azorinus > Azorinus chamasolen. Next base: position 37,239,502 of record OY755250.1, on the reverse strand, counting down.
TGACACAAATTAGTGGCCGTTATTGAGAAGTTTTACTGTAGGTATTGAAATTTGGAATAAACGTAGAACAAGGAAAAGGTTAAGACAGGTTCTACTGTATAATCATCTTATTAATATTCATGGTGTACTTATTTCTTGCATGAATATTCATCAGGTAAAGTGTAAATTAACCTACTGAGGTGGCAAACAATAGAGACCTTGATCAAACTAATCCTGTAAGATCGATTTAAATCTGGGTCTTCAATATTTGCCTTGCCAAACATTTAGAGTAAATACGATACAGTGTACCCCCTCTAAACCAAAGTAGAGAAGAATTTAAATACTTTCAGGCAGGTGGATGCTTAATGCAGGTTGAAAGTCATGCAGAAATCTCCTAGAGGAGCTTTCTGCATGACTTTCACCCTGCATTAAGAAGGCACCTGTCTCCAAGATGAGATATTTGTACTAATTTTAACGTCCAGTTTAGGGGGGTGTTGCTGTACAACAGAACCAGGGTGATCATACCAGAAGTAAAATTGTAACACTCATGCATATTCATCACTGGAAATTCCAGGGAACATAACTCTTTAAAAACCAACTTTCAATACTGCATTTAAAAGGGAAAGAACTCTTCACAATGCTCTACAAGATTTACTTTTCCTAACTTCGGATTGGTTTATCTTACATCCGCATTAACCCTTTGAATGTGGGAAACAAGATGCCTTACATTTGCAAACAGCGCAGACCCAGATAAGACCGCGCCTAGAAGAGACCTCGAACGAGTGCTTGCACTGCTTGCCATTCACGAACTTCAACTCTTTGCACGCTAGCGTTGAAACCATGGTAACCAATGCAAACAGTCTGGATCCAGATGAGACACTGCATAATGTGGTGTCTCATCAGGATCCAAACTGTTTGATACTTTGACCATATTTTTGCACAGAAATGAGAGAACTTTAAAGAATTGAAACACTCAACAATTGTTGCATATAATAAATTACTTAGCGTGCAATGAGTTGAGCCATTCATGCTGAATGGACCCAAAACTTAATCACTAAATTTTTAGCAGTTTTAGCATTCAAAAGGTTAAATGCCAATTCCTTGTGGTTTTTGTGGGGTGGGCCTCTTATACATAAAGAGCTACAGATAAAGGTGCGTACCAAATACTAAAATCGTCATTTCTCCACCAAACCCTATACTGTGACTACTCTTTAGAATCGTCTCAAAGAGACGATTCTAAAGAGTGGTCACAGTATAGGGTTTGGTGGAGAAATAAAGGAACTTTTGTTGAAAATGTTTAAATTTACGCATCTTATCTGGAGCTCTGTATACATACATATTATGCATGCACAGTATACATTTCACTCTATCTCGATTATGCTTTAAAACTTTACTCCATAGATAAATAATGTAAGAAATGAAAGGACATTAATTTTTTAAAATGGCATATTATATAACATGAAAGTTTTGCGGAAACAGAAACTGTAGAATCATATTTTTATTATATCATCAGCAAACAGAAGAATCTGATCAGACAGGAGCTGTTTGATCTGGGTCTACTCTGTTTGCAAAGTGTAAAATTAATGAGTAAAGAGTTAAAGCCATATTCAATTGCAACATTTGTTTTCTTCTACCATCTACTCCAGAGACACATTTTGGCACAACTACAGCATAGACCCAATTCTAATGGCACCTGAGGGAGCAATCTGACCAGGGTCTGTTTTTGTTCACTTTTAACCCTTTCCTCCATAAAAACGCCTTTCTACGCCTCTGTAAAAATCACTTTTTGAAACCATATTGTAATAGATAGGCAGAACAGAGCAGACCCTGATCAGACAGCTCCTATAGGAGCTGTCTGATCTGGGTCTACTCTTGCAAAGGTGTCATGTGGTCTGTATGAGGGAAAGGGATAACCCCATTTGTTGAACAGAGTAGACCAAGATCAGACAGCTCCTACAGGAGCTGTCTGATCTGGGTCTGTTCTGTTTGCTTATGATATGATATAGATATGACTCTATAGTTGCTGCCTTGATCAAATCTTCCTGTGTCTCTGTGCTACGATAAATATTAATATAATCAATATTCATTATATCATTATTTTTTACATGAATATTCATTATATCATTATTTTTTACATGAATATTCATGGAGTTAAAGGTTAAGTAATTATCATTTGCAAAAACATTACATCTGCTAAAAATTCGAAAAGTGAATTTTTTATGACCCCTTACAAAAAGAACAAGAGGGCCATGACGGCCCTGTATCGCTCACCTGAGACAGTAATGTGCTATATTGTGTATATAGGTCTTAACAATTTTTTTGGGCAAAAATGTATGTCTCCACCTCTCAAACAAAAAGCACACCCTACTATCGTCAATCCCTATTACACTAAATTGGCAATTCATGGCGATCACAGCTGTTTTCCAAACCATACCGCCATTTATGAGAAATTGCAATCTACACTTCATGGGGATCACAGCTGTGTTGTGTTCTCCAAAGCCATTTTTGAGAAATGAGATTTAATGAAAGAGGACATAACTCTGTGAAAAGTAATTGAACGATCCCAAAAATATGCACAACTACACTTTATGGTAAGCAATGCTGTGAAGTTTTCATGAAATCTGCCTAGTAGTTTTGGAGAAGTAACGCAGACAAACTTTGAGACAGACAGACCAGCAGAGAGAAAGGACAATACTGTAAATCCTCTCTATAACAGCCCCTAAATTACATCAAGTATTTTGTGTTAAAGGCAGGTGTCTGCTTAAAGCAAGGTAAAAGTAAAACAGAACGCTCCTATAGCATGCACGTCACATAACGGACACAGCACTACTACGATTACTCACCTTGAGCATTTCACGCTCAGGTGAGCTAACCCTTTCCCTCATACAAACGAATTGACACGCATTTGCAAACAGAGTAGATCCAGATCAAAAGCATTCCAGTGCCTATATGTCATTTTAACAATATATCTAATTGATATTCATGATTATTTCCTACATGACTTTTATATGAGGGAAAGGGTTAACCTTAACCCTTTCCCTGTTCTTTGTTTGTTACAAATCTCATAACCTATTGAATATTCATGGACAAAACAGTTATAATGAAATATAGAAGATGATACATTGCAGCCATTTTAGAAAGTAAAGAAAACAGATCTATCAAATTCTATAAGCAAACAGAGCAGACCCTGATCAGACGGCTCCTCTAGGAGCCGTCTGATCTGGGTCTACTCTGTTTGCAAATGCGTGAAAACACGTTTATATGAGGGTAAGGGTTAACCTTAAGATGATTCATTACAAATAAAAAGAGCAGCGTGCTGCACAAACGCTCGTCTGATTTGGTGCTTGTCCAGCTAAATTAAAATATTTTGAAAAAATAAAGGGTCGTAACTCCAAAAACTTGAAATCAAGAGTTATGGTTCTTATGTAAGGACCCTCTCCTCAATGAGATCTACCCACCAATGAAGTTTCATGCTGATACCTCTTATACTTTTCAAATAATGAGCTACATTAAAGTTTTTGCACGCTGCCACCGACGACGACTACGACTACGACCCAGTGATCACAATAGCTTCTAAACAGATGAGCTAAAAATGGTGATAAACAAAAGCAGCAGTCACATACGAAACAATCTTTTGGTATTTTAACCCCATGAATATTTATATAAGAAATAATGAAATCATGAATATGTATTATCATAGATGCTTTTTATAATGGTAAAAGAACACAATGTTGGCCATGAAGAAATTGTTAGAATTAGATCTCTATGTAATTCGATAAACAAACAGCAGATCCTGATCAGACAACTCATACAGAAGCCACCTGGTCTAGTCCCATTTGTTTGCAAAGGTGTGAAAAAGTGTATCTATTGGGTAAAGCCTTAACCCCTTCGCTGCCTTACCCCGAGCCTCACTCGGGCGAGAAGTGTTTCCTATGTGCTATAACCTGAGCTAGACTCGGGGGTTTTCACGATCTATGTCAAATTGCAGTAAATTTATGCTATGGACTAAGGGAAGCAACTCATGTCTTACATTTGAAGTGACAGTCATTTTGAATGGTTTCTTTTATATGTAATATGTGTAATGGGTAGAAAATACGTGTTTTATAAAAAGGTTAACACAGATTTAACACTGATTCCTACTAAATTCCTATTGAATCTAATGGTTAGCCATTGTGGAACGTCTACACTATGGTTTTGCATGGAAGAAGTGATAATATATCGATGAAACTTTCAGGAAGTATTGAAATAAGTGTTTTAAGCAGCAGGCGAAAAAATCGTGTAGATTGAGTGATTATTAGTGGAGTAATGAGAAATTTTATGTAGCCTGGTAGGTCTGCCAAGTACGCGCTGAGGTAGATCCCGGCACATAGGGTGTACTACCCCACGGCAGCGAAGGGGTTAACCCATTGCCTCATAGGCTATTTTTTAGACCCAATCTCTTTGAATAAATCTACCGAAAAGGAACATTTTCTACAGAAAAGGACAATTTTCGAATCGTGTCCTTTTCAAACCATTGTGATAAAAAGAGCATTTGCTCCTACGGGGCAAATTTTTTTTTTTATCACAATGGTTTCGACAACTGACTTTTAGAGAGATGTCAAACGGCGTCAATATGAGGGAATGGGTTAAAACAAGACAAATGTTAGTGGTTTTTTTCCCATACTGTACTCTTTGCACAGTAAGTTTGAAATCAGTGTAGATCTAGATTAACCCTATATTCCATTTAAGAAATAATGACACCGTAAATTATAATTAGATTGGTTGTTACAATAGCACACAGACACAGGTAGATACGGTAGACTCATATCTATATTAAATTATAAGCACAATCATATCTATATTATATTATAAGCAAACAGAGTAGACCTAGATCAGATGGCTCCTGTAGGAGCCGTCTGATCTGGGTCTACTCTGTTTGCAAAGGCGTAGAAAGTCGTAGTTATGGAGTAAAGAGTTAAAAGCAGAATAAATCACCATCTCATCCGGATCTAAACTGTTTGGACACATTGTTCAAGATTTTTGAAATAACACTAACAATGAAGAAATGTGTAGCAGATGACGTTTTCTTAGCATGCAAACAGTCATAGAATTGATTCTTTGAAACACTGAAAATGCAATCTCCAAACAGGTAATGCTTTTAATCAAGCTTGTCGGGTGGGGGGAGAAAATTGGTGAAGAAATACGGGGAAAAAAATGTAAATACATGTACGGAAGCAATTTGAAGCGAAACTAAACATTTCAGTTAGTACGGCAGCACATCGACTTAAAAGTATGGCTTGTGGCACAGACAATGAAAGGCAAACTAAAACATGGCATTATGGGAAAGTATGCCTAAAAATAGATCAAATTCAGCATGGTGCTCTCCATAAGAAAAAACGTCTTTGAATGATGCACTTTTGAACACATATACACAAATAACAAAACAGCTTTGACAACTCAAATAATGCTTTATGACTTACATCTTCGAAATACTTTCGCTTGAAAGAGAGAGAAAGACAATAAGTAAACTTCTAGCCACAATTTCTTGACAGCATTAACCCTTTCCCTGTTGAATATTCATGTAAGAAATAATGATATCATGAATATTAATTAGCTTAATGTGCTATAATAGAACAAGGGGCCGTCTGATCTTGGTCTGCTCTGTTTGCAAAGGCGTAGAAATGTGTATTTATTGAGTAAAATGTGAATGTTAATTAAATTATATCTTCGTAACCGTTTCCCATATTGAGGGCTTGGTGCAAAACTATTCTAACTCCTTCACAAAGTGAATGAGTTAGAATAGTTTTGCACCAAGCCCTCGATATAGAATTTCTTTTTTATGCCTTGCACACAGATCAGACCCAGATCGGACAGCTATGACAGGAGCTGTTTGATCAAGGTCCGCTCTATCTGGTAATGAAATTATACAGATTTAACCCTACAGTTTTTCGTCTATGTAAAAAATTCCCAAGAAAATTTTAGATTATGCAAATTAGGTTAATGAATATGAATGAAGGGATCAATTTGAGCATAAATATTCATTAAGGAAAGGATTAACCCATTCTCTCATATTGACGCCTTTTGAGGCCTCTGTAGAACACACGTTTTGAATCCATTGTGATAAATAAAACATTTGCTTGAACAAATGATCTATTTATCACAATGGTTTAAAAACTACAAAATTCTAAAACTTTCCTTTTCTCTAATACAGTAAAACCTCTCTATAACGGTCACTAAATTACACCAATTATTGTGTGTTAAAGACAGGTGATTGCTTAAAGCAAGTTGAAAGTAAAACAGAACGCTCCTATACTTTCAACTTGCTTTAAGCAACCACCTGCCCTAAATACCAACTAATTAACACAATTAAGTGTCCATTATAGAGAGGTTTTACTATAAATGCTCCTTTTGGGCAGATTTATTCAAAGATTTATTCAAAGAGGCTGGATCTAAAAATAGCCTATGAGGGAATAAGTTAATACTGCTGAATATTTTAATGGACAGATATCTGCAGCAGAGCTTGGGACGACCTATTGAGGTCTATTTTGAAATCAAATTAACCCTTTCCTCCATTACAAACAGAGTAGACCCAGATCAGATGGCTCCTACAGGAACTGTCTGACAAGGGTCTGCTCTGTTTGCTAATGAAAAAATAAAAATATGATTCTACAGTTTCTGTTATGCCAAAACTTCCATTGTTCATGTGCTATTATAAAATATAATCTAATTAATATTCATGATTTCAAATATCATGGAGTAAAGGGTTAACCCTTTCCCTGTCCAAATTTCAATATCTACTGAATATTCATTAACAAAATAGTTATAAAGAAATATGGAAGGTGGAACATTGTAGACATTTTAGAAAGCAAAGAAACATCTTTCAAATTCTATTAGCAAATAGAGTAGACCCTGATCAGATGGCTCCTTTAGAAGCTGTCTGATCTGGGTCTACTCTGTTTGCAATGCGTGAAAACATGTTTATATGAGGGAAAGGGTTAATTAATGTATATTTAAGCCTTTGCCTGATAAAGGTGCATAGTTATGCATTGATAAACAGAACAGCCCTGACCAGACCACTCCTCAGTGTCTGCTCGCATTCTCTACCTTTTGCCATGGCAACAAATTTCCTTATTTACCTTATTTTAATACAAAAATTCACTCAGTACTGATCAGTGTGGTAGTTATCATCAAGTAAAAGTTTAAATACAAATTGAATTCTTTTCTACTCTTACCCCTTTCCCTGCTAAATATCCACGTAAGAAATAATGACATCATGAACATCTATCAGAGCTACAGATAACGGTCACAAATACTAAAATCATCATTTCTCCACAAAACCCTATGTTGTGACCACTCTTTAGAATCGTCTCTTCTTCATAGGGTTTGTTGAAGAAATAAAGAAATTATACTTGAAAATATGTTAATTTATGCATCTTATCTGGAGCACAGATTGATTAACCCTTTCCCTGTTTTAAGTTAAGTACAAATTTCAATACCTACTGAATATTCATGGACAAATAGTTATAAAGAAATATGGAAGGTGGAACATTGTAGACATTTCAGAAAGCAAAGAAACAGATCTATCAATTTCTATTAGCAAACAGAGTAGACCCTGATCAGACAGCTCCTCTAGGAGCCGTCTGATCTGGGTCTACTCTGTTTGCAAATACGTGAAAACACGTTTATATAAGGGAAAGGGTTAACTGAGGCATTATAAAGTAAAATTTTCAAGTGGAATTTTTTACTTTGACAAAAACTGAAGAATCAGATCTATATCATGTCCAAAGCAAATAGAGTAGACCCTGATCAGACAGATCCTAGTATAGGAGCTGTCTGACATGGGTCCACCCTGTTTGCAAATGCGTGAAAATATAAAGGAAAGGGTTAATTCTTATATTTTATCCTCAATTTAATGACAAACCAGACTAAAGTTTTGTTACATGCTGATGAGAAGCTGATAAACGCTGGTCTTATCTGGATCCAAACTGTTTGCAAGGAAATATTTTAGATAACAAACTCTTTACCTGATTAAGATGGCTTTTAATACATGGCGAAAGTAATGCAGAAAGCTCCTACAGGAGCTTTCTGCATTACTTTGACCTACATTAAGCTACCACCTGCCTCACAGACCCTTACTCCATAAATACGCCTTTACAAACAGAGTAGACCCAGATCAGACAGCTCCTATGGGAGCCGTCTAATCAGGGTCTGCTCTGTTTGCTTATAAAATAATATTGATAAGACTCAACAGTTTCTGTCAAGGCCAAACTTTCCTGTGTTCACAAGCAATTGTGAAAATGAATCTAATTAATATTCATGACATCATTACCGGTATTTGTTACATGAATATTTATGGAGTAAAGATTAATGAATATTCATGCAAGAATTCCTCCATTATTATTAATTAATTCATTTGATCAGATACAAAAATTGAGGAAATTTATTACCTTGGAAATAGGAGAATAAAACTAACAAATGCAAAATGAGCAGGCACTGACCAGAAAGCTCTTACAAGAACTGTCTGAGCTGGGTCTACTCTGTTTGCAAAAGCATTAAAAATTGGGATTATCAGCTGATGATTAAACAACATACAGAGATCCAGGTGAGGTGCGTAAAATCGAAACATTTTCAAGAATAACTTCTTGATTTCTCCACCAAACCCCATGTTGTGACCACTCTTTAGAATCGTCTCAAAGAGACGATTCTAAAGAGTGGTCACAACATACGGTTTGATTGAGAAATGACAATTTTTAGTACTTGAGAACATTTTAGTACTTGAGAACGCACCGTTATCTGTTGCTCTGCTTATAGTAAGCTCCATTAACCTCACGGACTTCAGCCGATACATTAAACATTTATCTCAGAAAGACGTGGACGATGACAGACGCTGATGTTGAACAAAGTCGTATCTACATGTATTGTCTACCATGCAGATACACGGTATTAACCCTTTACCTCATGAATATTCATAAGAAATTACATCATGAATATTTATTAGCTAAGTTCTCACAATAGAACCTGTCTTAAATGACCATTCATTTACTGAACATAGGCGTCTTAAAAGGTAGGTGGCTGCTTAATGCAGGACAAAAGTAATGCAGAATAAGAGCTTTCTGCATTACAGTTGACCTGCATTAAGCTACCACCTGTCTTAAAGACTATCTTAAATGGTCACCTAAGACTGGTTCTACTATACATTGTATATCACAGAGCTCCAGATAAGATGCATAAATTAAAACATTTTCGAGAATAACTTTTTTTACTTCTCCACCAAACCCTATGATGTGACCACTCTTTAGAATCGTCTCTTTGAGACGATTCTACGGAGTGGTCACATCATAGGGTTTGGTGGGGAAATGACGATTTAGTACTTCACAATTATCTGTTTCTCTGATATCAACACAGGATTTGTTTTGGCCAAAGGCAAACAAAGCAAGCCCTGATCGGACAGCTTCTGATCAGGGTCTACTCCGTTTTCGAAGGCATCAAAAAGGGCCTCTATAAGGTAAAGGGCTAAAAAGAAAATAAATAGGCCACATCATAAGAAAATATACCCTTGAAATTTGCGAACAGTGTAGACCCCTGACAATTCCTGCATATGCTCAGATCATTATAGTTATCCAATTACCTCATATGCTATTTTTAGACCCAATACCCTCATAGGCTATTTCTAGACCCAATCTATTTGAATAAATCTACCCAAAAGGAGCATTTACTAGAGAAAAGTAAAATTTTAGAAGTTTGTAGTTTGAAACCATTGTGATAAATAGAGCATTTGCTCCTATAGGTTTCATAATGGTTTCAAGAAGTGGTTATTACAGAGGTGTAGAAATGTGTATTTATGGAGGAAAGGGTTAAGAGACCATATTATGAATAAACATTTCAGTCGGTCTACAATGTTGCACAATCCAAATGTTTCGGCAAACAATTAAAAACAAAATTTAATGTTCTAGTACAATAGAAAACCTCAGGACAGAATTAATACAATGATACAAAGATTATTAATAATGAAAGCTAAACTGGGTGGTTCCATCTTAAAGGCCAAACTCCAAGGAAAACTCTCCCAGAAGTTGTAATCAACTCAAATGTCTTATCGGTTATTTTATCTTGGACTTAAGCATTGTTTCAATTTCTTTGCTACAACTAATCCTAAGAATTTCATTGTAAAAAAAAAAAAAAAAAAAAAAAAAAAAAAAATCTAAGTGGAAAAAGAAAATAATTCCATGAAATTTCCAGCGATGATTTTTTTTTAAGCACAGACACAAGTTACCTAGCTTAACAATTTTTCTAAAGCGCTGTGTCGTCTTAAATGTTGGCTGTTCCACTTCAAGAGAAAGCAGTAAAAGTAGTCATGAAAGTCAGTGAATCACAGAGACATAGATAACTTGGCATAAATTAAAGTTTCTTTCACAAATACAGTAGAACCTGTCTTAACCCATTACCTCATAGGCTATTTTTTAGATTCAACCATGTTGAATAAATCTACCGAAAAGGAGAATTAACTAGAGAAAAGGAATTTTTTAGAATTTCGTAGTTTGAAACCATTGTGATAAATAGAGCGTTTGCTCCTATATAAGCAAAATGCTCTATTTATCTCAAAATTTTCAATAGGTGATTTTTGCAGAGGCGTTTAAAGTCGTCAATATGAGGGAATGGGTTAACCCTTTCCTTCATATAAACATGTTTTCAAGCATTTGCAAACAGAGTAGACCCAGATCAGATGGCTCCTATAGGTGTCATCTGATCAGGGTCTATTCTGTTTACTAATGAAATATGATAGATCTGCTTCTTTAGTTTCTTAAATGGCTACAATGTTACACCCTCTATGTTTCATTAGAATTATTTTGTCCATGAATATTCAGTAGGTATTGAAATTTCAGGGAAAGGGTTAAGACAGATTCTACTGCAAATCCTTTATTTCTCCACCAAACCCTTTATAGTTATCACTCCTTAGAATCGCCTTGAATAGACAATGCTAAAGAGTGGGTGCGACATAGGATTTGGTGGAGAAATGATTATTTCAGTATCTGAAATGTTCCTTATATCTATGACTCTGAAATCCATGCTCTTACAATGAGAGCTGTAGAACAGAGGTGTATCGACATAGCTAAATCTAAGCCACATCCTGTCTTCAGAGACCCAGATAAGATGCCTTAAATTAAAAAAAAAAATAATCAAGAAAAGCTCCCTTATTTCTCCACCAAACCGTATGTTGTGACCACTCTTTAGAATCGTCTCGAAGAGACGATTCTAAAGAGTGGTCACAACATACGGTTTGGTGGAGAAATGACGATTTTAGTATTTGAATATACAGTCAAACCTGTCCTAGCGACACATTGTTTTAAGCGACATCCTGTCAGATGCGACAGTATTTCCTTCCTCCCGATGTATTTTCCTCTATATTTCAACTGTATATAGCGACACACTGGCAGATGCGACATACGACACTAAATTTGTACTCCCAACTCGGCAAACAACATTGTTTTTAGCGACAATGATCTTTCACTGTATCATTGTGTTTGTACCTAATTGCCCTCATTAACGTGTCAAAGGATTAATGCCCAAGGTGATAAGGGATTATCTGGTCCAGTTGGTCTGTTAGTCTCACTACTGTTAGAGTTTTTATAGCTAGCTACCCAACCATAAAATTTTGATAATGAACTGCGCTTTAATCATCCATTTATTTATACCGGAAATCGGTCATAATGTCGTAATTGGCTATCCTAGTGATTTAATTGCCAAATTGGTTTCATAACTTGACAAGAAGTTAACCACGCCACTTTAAAAGGTTTATTTCATTATAACACAAATTGTATTCTCATAATTAAGATACAGACATATAGAAATGTGCCTATGCTTCCCTGTCAAAGACAGGTGTGTTTGGCCTCGTTGTGGCAATGGGCCGAAACGCTTCGAAAAACTACGAGGCCTTCTGATTTTCATGAATTTGTTTTGTGCACAAACTTACTTTTTATTAATAGAATTATTGATAAGGACACTAAAGTAGTAACATCATAAAATAGTTTATTCCATTCGAAACCCTAAAAAAGTAATACCTAGATATGAATTTGAAATGTCATCAGTTTTCGCGAAGAATGTTGATCAATACGACATGGACACTGGGCCCATGAAATTTTCAACCTGAATTCAAAGACACCCTGTGAGATACGACACTTTTTGCTTTCTCCCAAACTATGTCTCTAAAAACAGGTTTGACTGTACACCTTTATCTATTGCTCTATACCGTACAACCACTTGAAAGAATTGTCTCAATTCTAATAAGTAGCTGCATGATGAGTTTAGCAAAGAAAATCAGAAACAATTTTACAATGATTTCCGAATTACTTCTCCTACATACAGCTCTGCTGTATGATTCAAATACAATTATAAGCATCTATCTGAGCTTCTGATAAAAGGTGCGTGGAAGAAACCTACGACAAATGTTGTCTACTCAGCAACACCCTACCCTGTTGGTTCTCATTAGAACTGTTACACAAGAGTACCAACAAGATAGGATGAGGCTGAGATACGAGATTTAACCCTTTACTCAATGAACACCCCTTTAAACCCATTACCTCATAGGCTAGTTTAGGTACAACATCTTTGAATAAATCTACCGAAAAGGAGCATTAACTAGAGAAAAGGAAAAAATTAGAATGTTGTAGTTTGAAACCATTGTGATAAAAAGAGCATTTGCTCCTAGGAGCAAATGCTCTATTTATCACAATGGTTTCATAAACTTTAAAGTGACTTCTACAGAGTCGTCAAAATGAGGGAATATTCATGACGTAATGGGTTTAATTACAGTAAAGCACCACCTCCTATCTATAGCTTAGATATACAGTAAAAACCTCTCTATAACGGTCACTAAATTGTGTTAATTAGTTGGTATTTAAGGTAGGTGGCTGCTTTAAAGCAAGGTCAAAGTTTTACTTTCACCTTGCTTTAAGCAGCCACCTGTATTTAACACAAAATACTTGATGTAATTTAGTGGCCGTTATAAGAGAGGTTTTACTGTATACACAAATCAATGTTTGAACAAATATGCATCATAAGATTGTATGAATTTTGCTTTATAATACACAGAGGCATGGATAAATTGTGTAAATGAAAAGGTTTTCAGAAAAATCTCCTCTATTTCTCCACCAAACCCTATGTTGTACCCACTCTTGAAAAGACAATTCTAAAGAGAAGCCACAACATAGCGTTTGGTGGAGAAATGAAGATTTTCATTTTTTTTTTAATATGCAACTTATTCTATTGCAATGCATACTGACAACTTCATATGCCTCAATTAATAAATCAAAATTTATATACATGTGGAAATCAAAAAGATTATACAATTTTAAGCACTAATACACGTATATAACCTTTTATAACAAATAGATTTCTCTGATCTTGTGGCTTTCCTGGCCCTTTATCAGACAAACTAAGATAAAACGCTTCACTACAACCTTCCTTTAGGAACTATAGAAGTAAATGGCTGCTTAATGAAGGAATGAACTAATGCAGAAAGCTCCCATAGGGAGCTTTCTGCATTACTTCAATCCCGCATTAAGGCACCACAATTAAGACAAACGGAATCCATCTGAAAATGAAACTCTTTATTAGCTCTGTTCTCAACAAACAATCGTTTCTCTTTTTCTCAACAGCTCATACCTAAAGTACATGGAACTGATTAGAAGAAAGCAATTTGTAACGTTAAAAAGAAGTACCTAGCTAGATTATATAACGGAGCAAAGTAATATTACAAATCCCAAACACCGTGAAAAAGGTTATTAATGTTATCGTATGAAATCGTTTCCTCCAAAGCTCAACAATGTTTACCTCAAGAGCATGTAGAGGGCTTGGTGGAAAACTATTCTAACTCCTTCACTTTAGTGAAGGAGTTAGAATAGTTTTCCACCAAGCCCAATTTAATTTATTATTGTAGATCTACTGTAAGCAATAAACACAAGGCTCGCATCATGGCAAAACAGCAGATTTGAATATGGTTTTTCAATTTTTCAAACAGACTACAGAGACATAGATAAGGTATGTAAGGTATATAACCCTTTCCTTCATATAAACATGTGTTTTCACACATTTGCAAACAGAGTAGACCCAGACCCGCAGGCGGGTACCAATGTTCATCTGTACGAGTGTAGCCCTTGAGACAAATGTGTTAAGTTTCTTAAGATTTGAAACGAATAGTAGAGAAGTAATAGCTATCACTGTAGCTTTCGGACAACAACAATGCAGACGCCCGAGTTACGACAGTAGCTTGTACTTGTTTCTTTCGAAAAACAGAAAAAAAAAGCTATAGATTCAGTTAATATTCCTAAAGTGATTATTTTCATGTTACTGCATAGCTCTTGAGATATCCATACTGTTGACAATATTGCATATGGCATAAAGCCGTTACGTTGAAGCACAAGCCACACCTGCCTTCCTCCAAACAGAGCTGTGGATAAGAGGGCATACTGATCTATGTGAATCAGAGCTAGAGTATTCAAATATACTACACATTATACAGTATAACACAGTAAAACTGCCAGAGCTCCAGACAAGATACATAATTTTCAAGAATAACTTATTTATTTCTCCACCAAACCCTATGTTGTGACCACTCTCTAGAATCGTCTCTTTGAGACGATTCTAAAGAGTGGTCACAACATAGGGTATGATGGAGAAATAAGAGTTTTAGTAATTGAGTACGCACCTTTATCTGTAGCTCTGAACTCCTCTAAACAAGAATTCTATTAAAGAGAAAATTAAATACCTATAGGCAGGTGGCTGCTTAATGCAGGATGAAAGTCATGCAGAAAACTTCTAGAGAAGTTTTCTGCATGACTTTCTCCCTGCATTAAGCTGTCACCTGTCTCCAAGACTGATATTTTTACTAAATTGAATGTCCGATTTAGTGGGGCTTTACTGTATAGTTATAATATTCAAATACTAAAATCATCATTTCTTCACCGAACCCTAATCTCCATTCTAAAGAGTGGTCACAACATAGGATTTGGTGGAGAAATCATGGAGATTTTCTTAAAAATGGTTAAATTCATACATTTCATCTGGGCCTCTGGAAAATCTCGTTTTCTCTGCCACATCTTGTCTACAGCTCTGTCCTAAGACTGACGTGAATACAGCTTGTTACCGCAAACAGCGTGAAACAATTCAAAAACAGCAAAGCCATTCAGTTTCATCAGTTTAATTAATGTCAAAATGACAACAATTTCATTCTAAGAGATTTTTCGGTGGGTAAGATGCATAAATTAAAATTATTTCAAGAATAACTTCTTCATTTCTCCACCAAACTGCACGATTTTAGTATTTGAGTATGCACTGTTATCTGTAGCTCGTTATAGCATAATATATAGCTATATCACCATGAAAATGAATGACTCTGCATTACCCAACACAAACAGGCTAACTTCCAAAGTTGGAAACAGTACAGATCCAGATCAGATGTCATGTCAGAGACACTCTGATAATGTTAAGAGTTTTAACCATAATCCTGCAGTAAAAAAAAATGTCCGCTCTAAATTCTGATTGGCAGCCATTCTTATTTCTGATTGATTTTACCTTCAGATTTGTATGTAGGAGATTTTTACATTGCTTTGACCCTTTCCCTGTTCTGTGTTTATTCCAAATTTCAATACCTAATGAAATATGGAAAGTGTAACATTGTAGCCATTTTAGAAACTAAAGAAACAGATCTATCAAATTCCATAAGCAAACAGAGCAGACGCTGATCAGACAACTCCTATAGGAGCTGTCTGATCTGGGTCTTCTCTGTTTGCAAATGCATAAGGCGTTTATATGAGAGAAATGGTTAAAAAGTATTTCAGTCATAAAGCAACATTCAGCTGAATGTAAAGTGGTAGATAATCCCAGACAGTTTCTCCGGGCATTGAACAAACAAACTGTATTGTTGACTTTAAAACTGTATTGGTTCGAGGTATAAATTTTACTAAGCCTCGAGTTCATTCTCAAGCATCTGATTGGTCAGATTTTGAGATTACTCTAAATCTGACCAATCTGATAGTTAAAAATGATCTCGGACTCAAACTCAAAAGTGCAGATGATACTGCCTACTGATATTTTACTCAGCAGGTGAAAAATTAAAACTCATTGGAACAGAGCAACAGATCAATGTGTGTACTCCGATACTCAAATTGTCATTTCTCCATCAAACCCTATACTGTGACCGCTCTTTAGAATCGTCTCTTTGAGACGATTCTAAAGAGTGGTCACAACATGGGGTTTGGCGGAGAAATAAAGAAGTTATTTTTGAAATTGTTTTAATTTATGCATCTTATCTGGACCTCTGTGTAGGTGATACTGTCTACTGACATTTTTACTCAGCAAGGTTAAAATTCATGGGAACCTTGAGTCTTGGAACTTAGCCTGTTAGGATCAATATACAAGTAAGCGTTATAATATTTTAAAAAAAAAAAGTCAGTGCTTGTAACAAGACCGCAATGGATACATACGTGATGGCGCTTTTCTGAACACTGTGTTGGTGAAGAATTTCTGGAATCGCTCCGAGTAGAAACTGGGCCGGGTAACTGAGACAGTCTCCTACCGAAAGAAAACAATACTTCATATCTCCTGCCCCAGGTTTCATGAAAACTGGTGTAATATCTCCTGCCCCTGATTTCATTAACAAAGTGTGTGTAGCCTATTTTCCTCCTGTATTTTCTCAGTGAAGTTTTAAATGAATCTAATGTATTTTGACAGGTGTTTCTGTAAGAATTATTTTGCTAAAGTGAAGGGAACAGTGCAGTGCAGACCCTGATCAAAGGGCTCTATCAGGAGCCATGCAATCTGTGTCTTCTTGTTTGCCTGTTTCTTTAACATGAAGATTTTTAAAGGTTCAAATTGCTGACGATTGTCGACGACAGACATTAGGCAATCACAAAAGCTCACCCTGAGCACAAAAGTGCTTTGTTGAGCTAAAAACCACTAACGCGACTACTTTATTAACAACCAAGATGTCTTTTAAAGCTGATGTTTGCTAAATGTTGAATATTCATGTAAAAATAATGGTATCATGAATATTTATTAGCTAAATCTTTATAATGATACTTGAACACATGACTTTTTACCAGAAGTTGTAGAATCAGATCTATATAAATCCATAAGCAAATAGAGCAGACCCTGATCAGAGGGCTCCTATAGGAGCCCTCTGATCAGGGTCTACTCTTTAGCAAAAATGGGACAAAGCGTTTATAGGAAGTAAACAGAGCTACTGATAAAGTTGAGTACTAATATTTAAATTGTCATTTCTCCACCAAATACCAGATACTCAAATATTTAAATTGTCATTTCTCCACCAAACCCTATACTGGTGGAGAAATAAAGGAGTTATTCTCGAAAATGTTTAAATTTATGCATCTTATCTGGACCTCTGAAGTAAATGTTTGAAAGTCTTGTATACCCCGTCGGTTATCATGGATTTCATGGTATGCTCAAACTTCTTGCGGAACCGGTAGCACTGTAGGACGTCTATTATACCCAGATATATCAAGAGTCGTTCCCCTTTGGCATTTTTGGCTGGGATACCCCCAGGTCTGTAAATGGAACAGATATATAGTGAAATTCTTATATAATTAAATTCCAGAGCTACAGATAAACATGCAAACACAAATACTAAAATCCTCATTCCTACACCAAGCCCTATAATGTGACCACTCTTTAGAATCCTCTCTTCCAAGTGGTCACAGTAAGTATAGGGTTTGGTGGACAGGTAAATGAGCTATACTTGAAAATGTTTAAATTTACACATCTTATCTGGACCTCTGAAATAAATTCATAAACGTAGCAACAAGAGAACCACAAGAGCACTGCAAGCTGATTCCAACGCTTGTCTGTTTGATTGTAGCCCTTGTGACAGTGAGCAAGTGAATGAAGTTTCATAAGATTGGCATGAATAGTAATAGCCAATTTTAAAGTTTCAGGATGGCAACAACAATGAGGGTGATGGAGTAACAACAATACCTTCTATCTATTTCTTCCACAAACCCTTTCCCTGTTCTATGTTTGTTTCAAAATTCAATACCTAATGAATATTCATTAACAAAATAGTTCTAAACAAATATGCAAGGTAGAACATTGTAGACATTTTAGAAAGTAAATACACAGATACATCAAATTCTATTAGCAAACAGAGTAGACCCTGATCAGACGGCTCCTCTAGGAGCCGTCTGATCTGGGTCTACTCTGTTTGCAAATGCGTGAAAACACGTTTATATGAGGGAAAGGGTTAAACAGATCAGCTAACAAGAGGGAATTATCACAATGTCTTATTGAAAAGATTTCAAATTATTCAAAGGGACACAAAGCTTTTTCAATCATAATTCTGTAAATACTCCATGAATATTTATGTAAGAAATAAATACATCTATTACATGCTTAACGCTTTACTCCATAAATACCCTGTTCTACGCCTTTGCAAACAGAGTAGAACTAGATCAGACAGCTCCTATAGGAGCTGTCTGATCAGGGTCTGCTCTGTTTGCTTATGATATAGATGTGATTCTACAGTTTCTGCCATGGCCAAAATTTCCTGCGTCTATGTGCTGTTATAATCAGATTATTCTAATTAATATTCATGATGTCATTATTTCTTACATGACTATTCATGGAGGAAAGGGTTAATATTTATAATGGTCTTAGTAAAACTTGTAGAATCAGATCTATGTAATATCATAAGCAAACAGAGCAGACCCTGATCAGAGGGCTCCCTTAGGAGCCATTTGACAGTGGTCTACTCTGGTTGCCAAGGCAAGGAATGGCAGTGTACTTAACCCTTTACTCTATAAATATTCATGTGAGAAATAATGACATCATGAATATTTATTTAAACCTTCTCTCACTGAATTTTAAAATACATTTCTCCTTCTTTACCCATGCCTTGTCGTATAATAAAATATATCTTCATCGTGTACAAGTATATCGCTGTGCAATCACTGCCATGGAGTGCACTGGTGGCACAATCAACTTGTAAATAGTGCAGACCCTGATGAGACAGCTCCTGCAGGAGCTGTCTCATCTGGGTCTTCACTATTTACCGGTAGGTATATTGACATGAATAGCAAGCGAAGGCTTAATCCTTATAATAGCATACAGACAGGAATTTTTGACCGTTGCATAAAATGTAGAATCATATGTACATTATATCATAAGCAAACAGAGCAGACCCTGATCAGAGGGCTACTATAGGAGGAAAGGTTAAAAACATTTTGCAGCAACATTTGCAACAAGATGTGTTTGTGAAACACTATGGCCCCAAATATGACCTTTGACCCTGAAGGATGACCTTGACCTTGACATGTCATCACTCAAAATGTGAGGCTTTATGAGATACATGTGCATGCAAAATATCAAGACTCTGTCTGTACTGGCTCAAAATATACAAACAATTGTTAAAGATGTCCTCAGAACAAACAGACAAACAGATAGGGCAAATACAATATGCCCCCCAGATCAGGGCATAAAAACATTTTCAAGGACATTTGGCTGTGCAACACCCTGTGTTTCCACTGGCTACTTACGGAATGTCTTCATCATCAAACTCGTCCAGCATGTTTCGCACCTCCGCCTGTATAGATTCCATGGGTGTGGAGTATTGTGTCACTTTAGTTCGTATAGACTTTCCTCGTGCCAGGGTCACTGTAGAGATAAACAATGTCAAAATAAAACATGTCAACATACAAACAAAAATGATCACATATCAACAAGATCATTTTATAATCCAAACAGTGAAAGTGTCACAGCAGAGGGAGATAATCATGCAATGCCTGGCAATAAACACATGAAAATTGTGTCTTGCACAACTACTATCATGTACAGTAAAACCCCGCTAAGAGGTATAGTTATGGGTGCTAGATGCAGGTGGTAGCTTAATTCAGGACAAAAGTAATGCAGAAAGCTCCTGGGAGCTTTCTGCATTACTTTTGGCCTGCATTAAGCAAAGTGGTCACATTAGAGGGGTTCTACTGTATACCATATACTAATACAATAACTTTCAAGCTGCAGATGGATTGCCCGACTGCCCAACCAGCCGCCGGTTCATTCTAGTATACACCCTTAAAGCGGGGATATAATGAAATGTCATAGAGTCCAAGAAACTGTGTGGGATGGGCCTACTTTGTAACTAAGAGATTATCAAGTAACAGTTAACCTTTTCCCTGATGAATATTCATGTAAGAAATAATGACGTCATGAATATTAATAAGATTATGTTTTATAATGGCATATGAACACAGGGCATTTTGGCTGAGGCAGAAGCTGTAGAATCAGATCTATATTACACCATAAGCAAACAGAGCAGACCCTGATCAGAGGGCTCCTGTAGGAGCCGTCTGTTCTGGGTCTACTCTGTTGGCAGATGCGCGAAAATGCGCTTAGGAACGGGTTAAAGCAAATATAATGGCATATGCACACATGAATGTTTGGTATTGGTAGAAACTGTAGTCAGATCTCAACTAAAACCTACATTACGACCACACTTTAAAAGAGAGAGTGGTCACAAAATGGGGTTTTGTTGAGAAACAAACAAACTATTCTTAATAAAGATCTAATTTACACATCTGTCTATTCATCTGCCTTCCCTTCAACAAGTCCTTACAAGCTTGAACAAATCACAAAAATGACAAAAAAATTGTATCTGCCTGAAATGTAATTTTTTACTAAAACCTTTCCCCGTTTTGTATTTTGTAAGAAATAATAAAATCATGAATATTTATTAATTCAATTTTTTTTATAGAAACTTTTAAAGGAAAGGTTTTGCTTTGATAAGAACTGTAGAATCAAATCTATATCATATCAACAGCAAACAGAGCTGACCCTGATCAGACGGCTCCTGTAGGAGCAGTCTGATCTGGGTCTACTCTGTTTGCAAATGCGTCAAAAGGCGATTATATGATGGAAAGTGTAAATTTCAAATTGTTCAAACTTTTGAGAAACCATTTACTTGAATCCAAGCTGTTTGCAAATGCTGGTCAATTCTCATTTACCATTACAAGAGTTAACCCATTCCTCCATAGGCTATTTTTAGACCCAACCTCTGAATAAATCTACCCAAAAGAAGCATTTACTAGAGATAGAGAAAAGGAATATTTTTAGAATTGTGTAGTTTTGAAACCATTTTGATAAATAGAGCATTTGCTCCATAGGAGCAAATGCTCTATTTATCACAATGGTTTCAATAAGTGACTTTTACAGAGGCGTAGAAAGGCGTATTTATGGAGGAAAGGGTTAATGAACACCATTCTAGAAAAATAAATGGTGCTTAGGTTATCCCTTTCCATGTCCAATACTTATGCAAGAAATAATGACATCATGAATATCTATTAGCTGTATCTTACTTAGCTGTATGTTACTTGTACAATTTTCTGGAGCATTTTTTGTAATGGCAAAAACTGTAGAATCAGATCCATCTCATGTTATGAGCAAAGAGAGCACTCCCTGATCTGATGGCTCCTATAGGAGCTGTCCGATCTAGATCTGCTCTATTTGCCAAGGCCTGAAAAGGTTTTATATGAAGGAAAGGGTTAACTCTTTCCCTTCTGAATATTCATGTTGGAAACAATGACATCATAAATATTTATTAGCTAAATTATTATAATGGCATATGTATACAGGAGTTTTTGGCATTTTTTAAAAACTGTAGAATCAGATATATTATAATTTCATAAGCAAACAGAGTAGACCCTGATCAGACAGCTCCTATAGGAGCCATTTGATCTGGGTCTTCTCTATTTGCAAATGCGCGAAAAAAGGCGTTTATATGAGGGAAAGGATTTACCCTTTCCCTTTTGAATTTTCATGTAAGAAATGATGACATCATAACTGTTTATTAGCCGATTCTTTTTATAATTGCATACAAACACAGAATATTTTGGTACTGGTAGAAACTGTAGTCAGATCTTCATAATTTCATATTAATCCTTTCCTCCATAAATACGCCTTTCTACGCCTCTGTAAAAGTCACTTCATCACATTTGTTTCAAACTACGAAATTCTAAAATTTTACTTTTCCCTAGTAAATGCTCCTTTTGGGTAGATTCATTCAAAGACGTTGGGTCTAAAAATAGCCTATGGAGGAATGGGTTAAAGAAAAGAGAGCAGATCCTGATCCTATAGGACCTGTTTGACCCTGGTATACTGTTTGTAAAGGCATGAATAGGTAGTTCTATGAAGGAAAGGGTGGACTATAATCCTTTTCCAGATCTAGTCTGATCTGGGTCTACTCTGTTGGTATATGCATGAAAATGTGTTTATATGATGGAAAAAGTTAACCCTTTCCCTGTTCTGTATTTAGGCCAAATTTCAAATTCAATATTCATGGACAAAATAGTTATAGACAAAATAGTTATAAAGAAATATATGGAAGGTGAACCATGGTAGACATTTTAGAAAGCAAAGAAACAGATTTATCAGATGGCTTCTCTAGGAGCCATTTGATCTGGGTCTACTCTGTTGGTATATGCATTAAAATGCATTTATATGAAGGAAAGGGTTACACCTTTAGTTCATGAATATTCACGTAAGAAATAATGACATCATGAACATTAATTTTCTGAGGGTGTACAAGGGTAAATAAAAACATGAACTTTTGGTCAATGACAGAAACTGTAGAATTAGATCTATGTTATCCCGTAAGCAAACAGAGCAGACCCAGATCAGACGGCTCCTACAGGAGTTGTCTGATCTGGGTCTACTCTGTTTGCAAAGGTCTTAAAAGGTGTATTTATTGAGTAAAGTGTTAACATATCAAAAGAGATACATGTACACATATTTATGTTTAGAAAAGCCTACCCCTATTTACCCACAATATTCCGACCGACAATCCTAGGCAGGTAGTACAGATACAGATCAAACCACTCCTCACTGTTTGCTGCTACAGTAGACCCTATCTTAACCCATTACCTCATAGGCTATTTTTAGACTCATTACCTCATAGGCTATTTTTAGACCCTTCCTCTGAATAAATCTACCCAAAAGGAGCATTTACTAGAGAAAATGATTTTTTTAGAATTTTGTAGTTTGAAAACATTGTGATAAATATTGCATTTACTCCTATAGGAGCAAATGCTCTATTTATCACAATGGTTTCATTAAGAGACTTTTACAGGTGTCTTTATGGAGGAAAGGGTTAAGCAACTTTGAGTTGATTGGACGCAGAAATCTTAAAAAGCCGCTGGCTGCTTAAATCAGGGCAAAAGTAATGCAGAAGTAGCTTTCTGCATTACTTTTGACCTGCATTAAGCTACCACCTGCCTTACAGACTCATAATCAGATGTTATTTTACTGGTCGCTTAAGACAGGTTCTACTGTATGAATTTATCAGAATTGTGCTAAATGATTATTTAGAGTATTTAGGGTATGTAAAATCAAGGAGTTATTCTTAACCCTTCCCTGTTCTGTTTATTCCAATTTCAATACCTACTGAAGATTCATGGACAAAACAGTTATAATAAAATATGGAAGGTCGAACATTGTAACAATTTTAGAAACAGATCCATCAAATTACATCATCAAGCAGAGCAGACCCAGATCAGACGGCTCCTGTAGCAGCCGTCTGATCTGGGTCTACTCTGTTTGCAAATGCGTGAAAATGTGTTTATATGATGGAAAGGGTTAAAACATGAGTATGTGCAAGAGTTATAGTTCAAGGTGTACCCTAAATACTACAATCGTCATTTCTCCACCAAACCCTTTGTTGTGACCACTCTTTAGAATCGTCTCTTTGAGACGAAACTGAAGAGTGGCCACAGAATAGGGTTTGGTGGAGAAATTAGTCCATGAATATTCATGACAGAAATATTGATATTAATGATCATATAATATCTATAAGCTGAACTTTTGTTTGTACATTATTATTTTTGTATTGGTAGAGACTCTAGAGTCCAATCTATTGCAATTTAAACAGAGCAGACCCTGTTCAGACAACTCCTACAGGAGCCCCTTGATGTGGGTCTACTCTGTTTATAATGATGCAGAAAGGTGTATTTATGGAGTAAACAGTTAATTCAGAGCTCCAGATCAGATGCATAAATTTAAACATTTTCTCCATTATTTCTCCACCAAACTCCTCGAGACGATTCGAAAGAGCGGTCACAATATAGGGTTTGGTGGAAAATGGCGATTTAAGTATTTGGGTACACACCTTTATATGTAACTCTGTTAATTAATATATCTTGTATATGTCTCTAATGTGCTCATTATTACATTACTGTTACATAATATTAGTAAGTTAGTAAAGACCACCACCTCTAGGTTTACCCTCAGCTGGCTCCGAAGTCGCTGTACGCTGG
Source organism: Azorinus chamasolen (assembly GCA_963576725.1). Taxonomy (NCBI): domain Eukaryota; kingdom Metazoa; phylum Mollusca; class Bivalvia; order Cardiida; family Solecurtidae; genus Azorinus; species Azorinus chamasolen. The sequence continues at coordinate 37,215,236 of OY755250.1, read as the reverse complement.
GAGCTACTTAGGTCTGTACTCACGCCCGGGACCTCCGTCGGGGCTGCAGATTGATTTTCCTTTGAAATACAAAAACACTGAAACTAGTACAAGTACACTGCTTCATATCCATCAAAAACCAAATAGTGTACACTAGAGAATTGACTCAGAGAGCGTCCTGTAATCATTACTAATCAAGGGCAGGGAACTCCAGACATAATTATCTGATTCAACCCAAAAAATATAGGCATCTTCCTCTGATGATACTAAGCACATGCCCTTAATAAACAAGAGGGCCAGAATGGCCCTGAAGCGCTCACCAGACAATCAGAGGAGAAGATTTTCAAAGTTTACACTTTATGTTTCTATTGAAAGCTGGCTACTCCTGGGACAGGGCCAATTTTGACCACAGGGGCATAATTTATATAACATTTGTAGAGGACCTGAACATGAAGCTATGTGCCAAATATGAAAGTTATGAACCTTCCAGTTTCAGAAGATTTTCAATGTTTTTACTATATATTTTTATTGAAAACTGACCACCCCTCGGGTGGGGCCAATTTTAATCCCAGGGGCATAATTTAAACAAGGCCATACAAAGTTCTGACTAAAGGCGATCAACTGTTCTTCTGAACGGGTATGTGTACCCTAGCATTCCAAACTGATTTTTTGCATTTGAATATTATTATAAATTATTATATATAATAATTGCATAATCATAAGTATAACTTAACAGTTTCAAGTAATACAATTTCATGTTAAAAAATATTTCATAATTTATTTGAAATCTTTAATTTGGCATTCTGGAGTCTTTACATGATTTACCCTTCTTCTGAACTGCAGGGCAAGTTATAATAATATCATAATGCCAATCACTATTATTAATTAACCCTTCCCTCATACAAACGTGTTTTCACATTTTTGAAAACAGAGTAGACCCAGATCGGATGCCTCCTATAGGAGCCATCTGATCAGGGCCTGCTCTGTTTGTAAATGGAATTTTATACATCTGTTCCTTAAGTTTCTAAAATGGCTACAATGTTCCACCTACTATATTTCATTATAACTATTTTGTAGATGAATATTCAGTAGGTTGTGAAATTTGGAAAAAAATGACTACAATGTTCCACCTTCCATACTTCATTTTAACTATTTTGTTCATGAATATGCAGTAGGCATTCAAATTAATAATAAACATAGAACAGGCAAAGGGTTAAGGCACAGAGCTCCAGCACCAGATACAGGTGACCTAAAAATAGCCACTGGTCATCTATCCCACTGCTTGACTGGATGACCTATTTATGAGCAAAGAGAAGATGCTTAAAATCGCAGTCAGCTATAAGTTTGCTATAAAACTGTCCGCCATGGAGTGAAGCCAATTTTGACCACAGGAGCATAATTTATATAACTTTTGTAGAGAACCTGAACATGATGCTATGTGCCAAATATGAAGGCTGAGAACCTTTCAGTTTCAGAGGAGATGATATTCAAAGTTTTCACTATATGTTTCTATAGAAAACAATGCAGCCCTGGGGTGGGGCCAATTTTGACCCTAGGGACATAATTTATATAACTTTTGTAGAGGACCTACAGATGATGCTATGTGCCAAAGATGAAAGCTGAGACCCCTGTAGATTCAGAGGAGAAGATTTTTAAAGCTTGAAATTGTTGACGCCCGACGACGCACGACGCACGACGACGGACGACGGACATCAGGCGATCACAAAAGCTCACCCTGAGCACAAAAGTGCTCTGGTGAGCTAAAAAAAACAATATGTCAAGTACTGTTTGAGTTATCGCGTCACACCAAAAGTGTTGACGGATGGACAGACAGACAGAAAATGTGATTCCTATAGGGCTCAAACATTTTCAATGCAGGGCCCTAATGATGGAAATATCATTATAAAATTGTACTGCATACAGTTCTTCTTTGCTTCAATAAATTAGGCCTACACAACAAATAAAATGCTTAAGATTTATAGTAGAGCTCGTCTTAACCCATTCCCTCATAGTGACGCCTTTTGACACCTAGATATAAAAGTCGCTTTCAGAAACCATTGTGATAAATAGAGCATTTGCTCTTATGGAGCAAATGCTTTATTTATCACAATGGTTTCAAAACTACATAATTCTAAAATATCCCTTTTCACTAGTTAATGCTCCTTTTCGGTAGATTTATTCAAAGAGGTAGGATATAAAAATAGCCTATGAGGTAATGGGTTAAGCGACCATTAAAAAAGGGGTCTAATTAAGGGCCAGTATGGCAAGTGGTAGCTTAATACAGGAGCTTTCTGCATTTCTTTACCCTGCATTAAGCAACCACCTGCTTTTTAAGATGCATGTGTCCAATCAATATCAGGTCACTTAAGACAGGTTCTACTGTATTTAGCAAAAGGCTGTTTCATATCTCTTTTCCTGAAGTGTAACCCAAGTTATTCATTGTCTCATCTGGATCCAAGCTGTTTGCAATGCAAGTGAACTCGCGTTTAGCATGAAAAAGGGTTACAGGCGAGTAGTCGCTAGTGATGATTTTAGTATTTACAATGTGCACCTTCTCTATGGTGTTTGTGGTTACCTTTTCTGACTTGGCTTTATCCAGGTTATGTATGCCAACTAGCAGACTGTAATCCATGATCTTGAAACTTTCCAAAACCTGCAAAATTAATATAAATGTATATACAGTATAATGCCTTTAATGCGACCACCAAAAAGGTCTCTACTTCTGGGTATTAGAAGCAGCTGGTAGCCTAATGCAGGATACAAGTAATCACAATGCAAAAAGATTCTATAGGAACTTTCTGCATTATTTTTACACTACACGAAACCGCCACTTGTTTTTACAGACAGCCTTGTTTATTTGTTAAGCTGTCAATTTAGACGGATTTCACTGTAACTGTATAACTAACAAGATGCTGTAGAAATAATTACGTCATGAATATTATAAAGATTATTTGTTATAATGGCATATGAACACAGGACATTTCGGCTCAGGCAGAAGCTGTAGAATGATTCTACATGTACTAAAATCAGATCTATCGGTATATTACATCATAAGCAAACAGAGCAGATCCTGATGAGACGGCTCCTGTAAGAGCCATGTGATCTGGATCTACTGTTTGCAGATGCATCAAAATGTGCTTAATACATAAGGGTTAAGCCATAGTCTGTAAATTAAAACAATAACTATATACATGGGTATCAATGCTTTGTCATTTTCACAATGTCACGAAATGTATCTGTGATGTGTGACATCAAAGTGCAACAGTAGGAACATATCTGTATCATTTCAAAAGCAAACATGGTAGACCCCGATCAGATGACTCCTACAGGAGCTATATGGTCTGGAACTTCTTTGTTTACAAAGCCATCAAAAGACATTACTATGAAAGAAAGGTTTAACACATTCCCTCATGATCACACCTTTTGATGCCACTGTAAAAGTCACTTTTTAAAACTATTGTGATAAATAGAGCATGTTCCAAAGGAGCAAATCCTCTATTTATCACAATGGTTTCAAAATTGCACAAATTACACGTATTCTAAAATTTTCTTTTTTTCTAGTAAATGCTCCTTTTCAGTAGATATATTCAAAGAGGTTGGGGCTTAAAATAGTTAACAAGGTAATTGGGTAAAAGTGGCCATCCTTACCCGGCAGTCTCTCTGTATTGTTTTTATCATAGCTTCGTACGTGTCCTTCTCAAGCAACAGCCCCTCAGGGTGCTGCTCCATAAAATCCAGGTCCTTTAGTGTCGGTGAACTCTTGGCGCGCTCCGTTTTCGAGGCTTTGCGTTTGTATGTGCTCCCTTTCAAATCATACTTCTCATGTAATTTGACAATGGATGGTAATATATTGTTCATGACAACAAATCGGATATTCTTGCCTCCGCACTGAAATGTAAAACAAAACGCATATGCTGAACTGTTTTAATAAACGCTCCCAGGGGAGTTACATACAATCTTTAAAAGGAGCTTCTCGTATTTGTACACCGGTGGTTGCTTAATGCAGAAAGAAAACAATGCTTTCATTATGCATTAACCCTTTACTCTATAAATACACCTTTCAAAGCCTTTGCAAGCAGAGTAGACCCAGATCAGACGGCTCCTAGAGGAGCCGTCTGATCAGGGTCTGCTCTGTTTGCATATGATATGATTCTAAAGTTGCTATGTTTCTACTATTGTCAATTTGCCAATATAACAATTAATATGATGAACATTCACGACATCATTATTTTTTTTACAAGAATATTCGTGGCGGACAGGGTTAAGTAACCACCTGTATTTTGAAAAACCTTATTATTTATTTTATTGATTATTAGTTTCCAGTCGAATAAACACCATAAAAGTCACAACTTTCATGTGTTTGATATCAAAAATCCAATTTATTAGGCAATAGGCAGTGTCTTAGTATTTATTCCACTCGCATTTTAGTTCCGTTAACAACAATAATGATAGAACATAACAAATACCAAGTTTTAAAATATTATCGAAAATATGCATTCATTGTAGGGACTTCCTCTTTAACCCTTTCCCTGTTCTGTGTTTACTCCAAATTTCAATACATACCGAACATTTATGGACAAAATAGTTATACTGAAATTTGGAAGGTTGAACAGTATAGGCATTATATAAAGTAAAGAAACAGTTCTATCAATTTCCCTTAGTAAACAGAGCAGATGGGAGCCGTCTGATCTGATCTCCTATAGGAGTCGTCTGATTTGGGTCTACTCTGTTTGCAAATGCACAAAAAAAAAATAATATCAGGTAAAGGGTTAATTTAATAACAGACATCCAAACACAGTAACAATAAATGTACAACAAAATCAACTAAAGAGCGAATAGTAACCTCAAACTTATTCATCCTTTCAACATTGAATTTTTAAAGTGGAATAGCCCATCAGTGATTAACTCATTCCCTCCTAGACTATTTTTAGACCTAACCTCTTTAAATTAATTTACCGAAAAGGAGCATTAACTATATGAAAGGAGAATTTTAGATTTACAATGTTCTGAAACCATTGTGATAAATAGAGCATTTGCTCCTATGGAGCAAATGCTCTGTTTACCACAATGGTTTCAAAGAATGCTCTATTTATCACAATGGTTTCAAAGAGTGAATTTTACAGAGGCATAAATAGGAGAGAACGGGTTAAACCTTTCCCTGGTCAATATTCATGTAAGAAATAATGACATCATGAAAATTCACCCTTTTGCTGCCAATGCCGAATCTGTGATTACCTATGCAAACAGTTTGGATCCAGATGAGACGCCGAGTAACGGCGTCTCATCAGGATCCAAACTGTTTGTTACTATGTTTTTGAAACAAAAATGAAGAAAATCAAGAATGAAAATTTGTAGCAGACGACAAAGTTAGCAGACGACAGAGTTTGGCAGCGAAAGGGTTAAATTAATTTTTATAACGGTATATGAACACAAGACATTCTGGCTCAGGCACAAACTGTAGAATCAGGTCCATTATAATTTCAAAAGCAAACAGAGCAGATCCTCATCAGACAGCTCCTATAGGAGCCATCTGATATGGGTCTACTCTGTTTGCATGGCTCTGATCTGGGTCTACTCTGTTTGCAAATAATTTCCTTAGAAACTGACACATGGAAAACATTTTTGTGTTTACACTATGGAAGCTAGAGTAAACCCAGATAAGATGTCTGCCGTAAGAGCCATCGGATCATGGTTGGTTCTGTTTGCTTACGGAAACATTACAGATTTGATTCTATAGTTTCTGCCATGGTCAAAATATCCTGTGTCCATAAGCCATTATAAAATCTCGTTAATTTAACCGTTTCCTTCATGAATATTAATAAGGTTAATTTGTTATAATAGCACATGGACACATGAATGTTTGGCAGTTGCAGAAACTGTAGAATCATATCTATATTATACCGTAAGCAAATGGAGTAGACCCTGATCAGACAGCTCTTATGAGAGCTGTCTGATCTGGGTCTACTCTGTTTGCAACGGCATAGAAAGGCGTATTTATGGAGGAAAGGGTTAATATCTGTGACCAAAATTACTTGTCATATGAATATTCATGGTTTCATTATTAATTTCAAGAATATTCATGAAGTAAAGGTTAACCCTTTCCCTCATATAAACGTGTTTTCAACGCATTTGCAAACAGAGAAGACACAGATCAGATGGCTCCTAGAGGAGCCATCTGATCAGGGTCTGCTCTGTTTGCTAATGGAATTTGATAGATCAGTTTCTTTACTTTCTAAAATGGCTACAATGTTCCACCTTCCATATTTCATTATAACTATTTTGTCCATGAATACTTTGTAGGTATTGGAATTTGGAATAAACATAGAACAGGGAAAGGGTTAAGTGAAAATATAACAGAAAGAACAACTTTCTAACATTGTAGACTATACCAGAGAACTTTGGGCATTGACGAAAATATGTTTCCAATCTCTAAGATAATACTTCTGTAACGATACACGAGTAAAATGTCAATCTTCTACACCGTATCAGCAAACAGAGTAGACCATGATCAAACAGCTCCTCCTGTAAGAGCTGCCTGGTGTTGGTCTGCTTTGTTTGTGTAAACTTAACCCTTTACTCTATAAATATCCCTGTCTATGCCTTCGCAAACTGAGAAGACCCAGATCAGACGGCTCCTATAGGAGCCGTCTGATCAGGGTCTGCTCTGTTTGATTATGATATAATATATATAGATGATTTTACAGTCTCTGCCATGGCTAAAGATGCCTGTGTCCATATGCTATTATAACAAATTAATCTAATTAATATTCATGAAAAGATTATGATCACGCAGCTCCTGCAAGAGTCGTTTGGTCTTGGTATGCTCTGTTTGAATATTAAGCATTAAAAGGTGCATCTTTGATGTAAAGGGTTAACCCTTTCCCTGTTCTATGTTTGTTCCAAATTTCAATACCTACTGAATATTCATGGACAAAATAGTTAAAATGAAATATGGAAAGGTGGAACATTTCGCCATTTTAGAAAGTAAAGAAATATTCCACTAGCAAACAGAGCAGACCCTGATCAGACGGCTTCTATAGGGTCCACTTTGTTTGCAAAGCCGTAGAAAGGTGTATTTATGGGGTAAAGGGTTAACATGCAAACATTAAATATTCATGATATAAGCACAGCCTGAATTACTATTAGCCGATTTATTATACAGTAAAACCCCACTAATGCAACCACCTAAAAGAGGTATAATTCTAGGTGCTAGATGCAGGTGGTAGCTTGATGCAGGACAAACATAATGCAGAAAGCTCCTAGAGCTTGTCCTGCATTAATTAATGCATCCAACTGCCTATAAAGACAGCCATGTTTATTCATTAAGTGGTCGCATTAGAAGGTTTTTATTATACTAGTCTATGAATACAGGAATGTTTGGCCAAGGTAGAAATGTACAGTCTGGTATGATTTTATAAGCAATCAAAGCACATCCTGATCAGACAACTCAGATGAGATTTATTTCTATTTTTCACCCTTTACTCCATTAATACCCCTTTTTATGCCTTTGCAAACAGAGTGGACCCAGATCAGATGGCTCCTCTGGTTGCTTATGAAATAACTTAGAAGATGTTTTTCTAGTTTCTACTATTCAACCCTTTCCCTGTTCTGTATTTAGGCCAAACTTCAATACCTGCTGAATATTCATTAGCAAAATAGTTATTAAGATATATGGAAAGTGGAACATTGTAGACATTTTAGAATGTAAAGAAACAGATCTATCAAATTCTATTAGCAAACAGAGCAGACCCTGATCAGACGGCTCCTCTAGGAGCCGTCTGATCTGGGTCTACTGTGTTTGCAAATGCGTGAAAACACGTTTATATGAGGGAAAGGGTTAAAAGGCCGAATACTCCTGTGTTCATTTGCCATAACAGATACTATTCATGTCGTCGTCCATCCTTAAATGAATACTCATAATGTAACGGGTTAAGAAATGAAGCAGACGACAATTTTTGCAGACGACAAATTACTTGGCGTGCAAATAGTTTGCTACTCACCTGATAGCAGTATAGGCCATAAAATTTGGGCAGTAATGTCCTGGGATTTTGATTCAGATTCTGAAAGGAGAAAACATAATAACCCATCAAGATAATGAAACAGTACATAGTTATCTGTGTATCAAAGGGCGAGGAAATTCACAAATATTCTACTTGACCATGGAAGCTCTACTTTTTTCGTTTATGAAGAACGCCTAATGAACTATTTAACCCGAATTAACCCTTTCCCTGGTCTATGTTTGTTTTCAATACTTAACAATTTCAATACTTACTGAGTTCGCATTGGACGGTTTGCAGGTGGCTGTGGCAAGAAACGCTTAGGGCGCCGTAATAAGGAAGGGGTATATTCACCATACACAAGCTCAACTGACGTCCACTTTAGGACACTGACAGTATTCATGATTCTTTTGCCTCTTATGCTGATTTGCAAACATACAGTTATGACTTACAATTCATACATCATGTCACAAACTGTGAATAGGTCCATATTTGTATGCACTGACACCATGAGCTTGTATAGTACTGTTGGTCTTGAGTGTACATTCAATTTTGAACAGCTGAAGTTGAAACTATCTAACGATGTAGAAAGTAACCCAGGTCCTGCAGACATGGATACTGTTTTGAAGGCAATCAAAGATTCTGAGTTGAACTTAATGACCCAAATGAAATCTATGCAGGCAGATATTTCTGAATTGAAAGATGATATGCGGGGTATCAAAACGGAACAGGATGCAATTAATACTGAATTAAGTGTTATTAAAGAAAAGCAGCAGTCTTTTGAGTTTAGTTTGAACTTGACAGACCAGACAAGTGAAAAGTGGCAGGGCATTACGGAAACTATGCAGATAGATATGGACCATCTAATCGATGTAACTGGTGAGCAGGACGGTAAATTGGAAAGTCTGAAATCCGATGTTGAAATGCTGAGCAGAAAAGCTATCGAAGGTAATATGAGAGTATTTGGGTTAACAATTGACAGTAATAAGAGTAGTAATGAAATGAAATCTGATGTTATTGAAAATGTGTTGAAAGTTGCATGTCCTAATGAACCTTGGATACCAGATGACATTAAGAAAGTCCGGGTATACACTAGTGCCCAAAATGCAACCCCCCTAGTTATAGTTACCTTTCGGCATGATGATGATAAGTTTCGTGTATATTCTGGCAGAGATGAATTACGCAAACATTCAATAAAAGTCGGTGATGATATGACATATGAACAGAGAAAAACTTTAAAGACGTTGAAATCCAAAGGGAAAACAGGTTACTTTTACAAAGGCGAATTGTGTTTTCGATCTGACGACAGGGGCCAGGATGGTACCCAACAGCGAGAGTTCCGTACTGCTGCACGGAGGTTACCGAAAGGCCCTTCGCCTAATGTTAGTGAAAGTGTTCCAAATGAACCAGTTATTATGGAAACTGTATAGGGGTCAGGTCAAAGCCATTGTGAAAATAAGGACCCTATTAAACTGATGTGTTGGAATATTGATGGTATGCAACATAAGTTAGATTACAATGATATGACTGACTACTTAAGATCTTTTCATGTATTTGGTTTAATGGAAACATGGGAAACAAGTATGGACAAAATTTCGCGGTTATTTCCAGACTATAAATGTTATGTCAAAAATGCTTTTAGAAATCAATCCAGAGGAAGAGCAATGGCTGGCATATGTATATGTGTGCATAAGTCACTAGACAAAATGTATGAATATTTACAGACAGATACTCAACTTTGTTTATTCTTAAAATTTGACAAATGCCTGTTAAAAAGGCAGAAAGACTTGTTGTTATGTTTGACATATTTACCACCTGACAATTCTCCAGCATATAGAGATGAACCATTTAAAGGTATTGATTTATTAGAACACTACATAAACCAGCCAGAGCTTAATCCTCTGAATGCAGATGTGCTTATAATGGGCGATCTCAATGCTCGAACAGGTAATGAAAAAGACTTCATTGAGGTATTACACAATGTGCCTGAACTTGATGAATATACAGATGTTTGGTATACGAATATTCCCAAAAGATCATCTTGTGATAAGATTGTCAGTGTGTCTGGTGTTAAGTTATTAGAATTTTGTAAAACATACGGTGTCTGCATCATGAATGGAAGATGTGGGAGTGATATAGATATTGGAAATCTCACTTTTGTAAATATGAATGGGTCAAGTGTTATAGATTACATGTTGATTTCCAATGAATGCCTTGAACATATACAATCTTTTAATATTGGTGAGAGAACAGAGTCTAGCCATTTTCCTGTAGAAGCAGGTATAAGTGTACATATAAAAACTGAGAGTAAGGCAGTACCTGAAACTTCTAATTATACCAAGCCAAGTAAACATAACTATGTATTTAATGATAACACTGTTGATGGTCTGAGAGCTAACCTGGGGTCACAACTAAATTGTTCTGAAACAAAGTATTTACTGGATTTAATAAATGACGTTGATGAAAATATTGATATTGTGGTAGAAAAGGTTGTGGCATTCATGACAAAAGCACTGAGTTGTTGTGAGAGGAAAACAGTTAATAAGAAAAAAGTACACCAGCCTGCATGGTTTGATGCAGATTGTGTGAACCTTAAAAGAGAAAAAATGAAAGCCTTGCGTAGATATAGGAAGGAAAGAGTGCCATCTAATCTGAATCTGTATTTGAATTCAAAACAGAAGTTCAAACAATTGTGCAAACTGAAAAAATCTTCAATGGCTGATAAACAGTTAGATGACTTAATAAGAAATGTAGACAATCCTAAGTCATTCTGGAAGAAACTAAAGTGTTTTACAAGTAGGCCAACTGTACAGAATGACATTCCAATTGATGATTGGAAAAATCATTTTGAACAGTTGTTTAAAGGTGCTGATAATGCTGATGTGAATCTCTTAACCCAAGAAGATGATTTAAATGAAATTGAAAACAGTATATTTAATGCAGAAATAACAGACGAAGAAATTGCAAACAGTATTCAATCATTAAAGAACTCGAAATCACCAGGTGAAGATGGTATTCCACCAGAATTTTTTAAATATTCAGTAGACATCATTATGCCTATACTGGTCAAATTGTTTAATAGATTGTTTGAGATGGGGGAATTTCCTATGGCTTGGAGTAGTGCAATTATAGTGCCTATATTTAAAAAGGGAGATCAAAATAACCCTTCAAACTACAGGGGGATATCACTACTTGATATTTTTGGTAAGATATATACAAGTATCATTAATAGAAGACTTACATTCTTTGTAAATATATTTGATAAAATTGATGAATCACAATCAGGGTTTCGAAATGGCTACGCAACCGTTGACAATGCCTTTGTCTTGCAGTCACTTATCTCCAAAGTCCTTGCTAAAAAAAGGGGCAAAATGTATGTTGCTTTCATTGATTTTAAAACGGCATTTGACTCAGTAGTAAGAAGCAAATTATGGGACGTTTTAATTAATGCTGATATAAAAGGACATCTATTTGAATCTTTTGAAGCAATGTACAGAAAAGTTAAGGCCTGTGTTAGATGCAACGGACATATATCTGATTATTTCGAATGTCCAATCGGTTTGAAGCAAGGGTGTATAGCTTCGCCGAAACTTTTTTCTCTCTTTATAAATGAGCTAGCATTAAAAATGAAACATGATCCAAACCTCAGAGGAATCCAGGTCCAGCCAAATGGCTTGGAAATTTTAATTTTAATGTTTGCTGATGATGTTGCATTAATGGCTGATACCGTCAGAGGCTTACAAAACCAGCTAAATGTTCTGTATGACTTTTGTCAGAGCAGTTGTTTAAAGGTAAATATTCAGAAAACTAAGGTCATGGCTTTCAAAAAAGGTGGCAGATTATCTAGAAATGAATGTTGGAACTATGGTGGTGAAATTCTAGAAATTGTTCCGAAATTTACTTATGTTGGTGTAACTTTCACATCCAAATTGTCATTGAATTTAATGGCTGATGATATGGCTATTAAAGCAAAAAGGGCACTTTTATCCATCTTATCATCATTATATTCATACGGACAACTTCCGCATAGTGTATTTTTTAAACTTTTTGATACGAAAATTTTACCTATCATTCTCTATGGTACAGAAATTTGGGGCTTTACCACAAGAGAACCGTCAGAAAAAGTATTGACATATGCATGTAAGAGATTTCTATGTGTTAATACAAATTCGACAAATGCAGCAGTATTAGGTGACTGCGGTCGGTATCCATTGTATATTGAAAGTGCAAGACGGTGTATTAAATATTGGTTAAAGATCTTAAAGATGCCAGAGGAAAGATTTGTAAAGATTTGTTACAATATGCTAGTAAATAACACTAATAGTAACTATTTCAATTGGGCTAGAGAAGTTAGAAATTTGATATGTCAAAATGGCTTTGCTTATATATGGAATAGCCAATCTGTTGGAAATGATGGTTTGTTTTTAAAAGAATTTACTCAAAGGTTAGTAGATCAATAACTACAAACCTGGTTTGGATATATTTATACCTGTCCTAAACTGAAGGTTTATAAATGTATAAAATCTTCATTTGATCAAGAATACTTTATAGATGTACTAAGTGTTCGAAAATTTAGACATGCATATGCACAGTTCCGCACTGGGGTACATGCGCTGGAAATAGAAAGAGGTAGATACTACGGTGTACCACAAGAGCAGCGATTGTGCACCGTTTGTTCTTCAAAGGCAATTGAAGATGAGTACCATTTTATATTAAGATGTAGATTATACTCTGACATAAGAGCATGTTATATTCCTGGAAAATATTATGTTAATCCGACCTTACATAAATTGCATCTGCTATTAGCCAACAAGCAAGATGTAATAATCAGAAATTTAGCGCAATATATATATATTGCAATGAACAGAAGGAAATTGTTCCTACAAATATGATTGATATTACCAACATTTTAAATTGGTTATAATCGTTTCAACCTGTATTGATCTCAAATTTTCTAGTTTTGTTTGTCAGGGACTAATATACTTCATACAAATAATATCTGACTGTATGTTATGAAATGTTACATAGCGATGGAAAGTCTTTTGTCACTACTGCTCTACCACTGTAAATGTTTTGTATTGTGTTATGTTAATATATGTACTATAGGCTGGAGGCCTGACAAAGTATCAATAAACATTGTATTGTATATATTGAATATTCATGGACAAAATAGTTATAATGAAACATGGAAAGTGGAATATTACAGCCATTTTAGAAAGTAAAGAAACAGATCTATCAAATTCCATTAGCAAACAAAGCAGAGCCTGATCAGATGGCTCTTATAGGAGCTGTGTGATCTGTGTCTACTCTGTTTGCAAATGCGTGAAAACATGATTAAATCAAAGCCCCTGATCAAAGTTGTAACCTTCAACTTATCTCTTTAATTTCTCAGTAAAACTTAATCTGTCTTTCTTATTTCTCCATCTAAATTTCAATACCTACTGAATATTCATTGACAAAATAGTTACAATAAAACATGGAAAGTAGAACATTGCAGCCATTTTAGAAAGTAAACAGATCTTTCAAATTCCATTAGCAAACAGAGTAGACCCTGATCAGACATGAGCCGTCTGATCTGGTTCTACTCTGTTTGTAAATGTGTGAAAACATGTTTATCAAGGGAAAGGTTTAAATATGCATGATAGAGAAACCACCCTTTATCAAAGTGTAGCCATTGTAATATGAACATGAAAGTTTATACAGATGTTGATACCGACGAAATGTCGAAAAAGGAAAACAATGTCACAAAAACTATGGCACGCTATCGACTTTTCTCTTTTGAAAACATAAACTAGACTAAATAATTTGTATTCTATTTGTGTAGAAAAATGCCCGAAAGCTATAAATTTTGTTCAAGATCTATCTATTTTAAATTTTCAGTTAACCTATTCCCTGTTCTATACATACTGAATATTCATGGACAAAATAGTTATAATGAAATATGGAAGTTAAAACATTGTAGCCATTTAAGAAACTAATGAAACAAATTTATCAAATTTTATTAGCAAACATAGCAGACTCTAATCAGACGACCAGGTGTCCTCTGCCCATAGTCTACTCTGTTTGCAGTTGTGTGAAAAGGCATTATATAAAGGACAAGGGTACACAATAGTGAAAAAGATTTAGGTATTCAAATACTTAAATCATCATATCTCCACCAAAGCCTATGTTGTGACCACTCTTTAGAATCGTCTCAAAGAGACAATTCTAAAGAGTGGTCGCATCAAAGGCTTTGGCAAAGAAATAAAGGACCTATTCTTGAATATATCTTTTAATTTACATATTTTAGCTAGGCATCTATAAACAGAACTACATTAAACTCTATCTTGAAGACTGACAATCATTTTTGAAGGCTGACATACCATGTAGTATCCAGGCAGTAGCTTCTGAAGAAAATTGGCCTCCTTATGCTGGGCCGTCTTGATGATGAACTCGTCGTCAGACGAGATGTAGAATATACTGCCCCCTGCCCCAGGGTTGGACAACTCTGTCAGAGGATCATCGCACAGCGATAACTGTTCAAAAGAAAATGAGAAATTGATAAGAATTTAACTCTTTACCTGTTCTACATTTAGTCCAACTTTCAATACCTACTGAATATTCAAAGACAAAACAGTTGCAATATGGAAGGTGGAACACTGTATTTATTTTAGAAACTAAAGAAACAGAGCTATCAAATTTCATTAGAAAACAGTGTAGACCCTGATCAGACGGCTCCTGTCTGATCTTGGTCTACTCTGTTTGCAGATGCGTGAAAACATGTTTATATAAAGGAAAGTGTTAATGCCTATTTAACCCATTACTCCATGAATATTCATGTTGGAAACGATGGCATCATGAATATTAACTAGATTTTTTATTAAAACAGCATTTAAACACAATAACTTTTTGCCAAAGCAGACATTGTAGAATCAGATTCCAAAAGCAGAGTAGAAGCTGTTCAGACAGCTCCTACAGGAGATGTCCGATCTGGGACTACTGTTTTTGCAAAAACATGAAAAGGTGTTTCCATGACAAAAAGGGGTAACAACACGGCAGACTCCAACATAAAGAACATTAATCAACTAATTATGTCAAACTGATGAAACAAATCAAGTGAATTCATAGCTATGCTAAAGAGAATAGAATCAAGTATACAGAGCTCCAGACAAGATGCGTAAATTTTATTTTTCAACAGTAAGTAGCTCCTTTATTTCTGCACCAAACCCTATACTATGACCACTCTTTAGAATCGTCTCTTCGAGACGATACTAAAGAGTGGTCACAATATAGGGTTTGGTGCAGAAATGACGATTTTAATATTTGGGTACGGTCCATTCTCTGTAGCTCTGAAGTATAAGAACTTATGTAGGCAAACAAAATAGACTCTGATAAAATGACACAACATGAGCTACAGTACAGACCTCGCGGAACTTTCGAAATCCGCGCATCACCGTGATTTCACTGATCGCGGGAGAGAGACAGCTGCCCGCGATAGCCAATAAATCTTGGTGAATAACGAAAATCATCGGGTGCTCCCATCGCGGTTTATACCGTGACGGGCCCGTGGTGATTTTGATAAGCCAATGATGATGGGTCGTCGCGATTTCACTTACCTGAGTTTTCAAGGGGATGTATCCTCGGAGGTCTTTGAATCGTTGCCCTAACGTTTCGATCGCATATGTATTCATAAAAAAATACAAGGATAAAAAAGAAATCACTTGTTAATAATAAGGACTGTACCCGTTCTCCTTATTTTTTATGTTTGCAATGCTTTTGTGTAAAAATCCAAATAAACCACGTGACGTAGCTTCAGTGTGGTCATTTCGTCCCCAAACCAATTCGGTATTTGTATATTTCGCAACACCAAACTTTGAATAGTATATAAAGTTTAATTATCAACACGAATGATTTCAATGTTAATATTTTTTGTCTTATATCAGCAGTAATTCGCTTGGTGTCCATCTGTAATATCGGGAATTAAATGGTAATAAGACAGCTTCCTTTAACCATTTCCCTGTTCTGTATTTAGGCAAATTTTCAGTACCTATTGAATATTCATTAACAAAACAGTTATAAAAAAAAATATGGATGGTGGAACATTGTAGACATTTTAGAAAGCATGGAAACAGATCTATCAAATTCTATTAGCAAACAGAGTAGACCCTGATCAGACAGCTACTCTAGGAGTCATCTGATCTGGGTCTACTCTATTTGCAAATGCGTGAAAACATGTTTGTATGAGGGAAAGGGTTAATTGTATGTACAGTGAAACGTGTGAAAACTGGATCGATCGTCCGATTTACAGAAGTGTCCGGGTTTTTTTGTTTCGAAATTTTGCCGAGAAAGACAGCAAAATGAAAAAAGGAAACAAAACAAAACAAAATGAACTGCACCAATATTCTACTGACTGTTTGTGTTGCGTACGTATTCCTCAATTCCCATACATGAGTGTGTATGTGTAAGTCACGTCCATTATCACATTCGCATTTATAAACGTGTTGCCTAACTTTTAACTGTGTTACAAATATAGGTGTGGCATTTCTCGCCAGGTTTTGACCCTTAATCTGCTGGTCGCAAGCGTCGTGCCATGATGTAAGCTATGTAAACAAATTGGATCCTGATGAGACGCAGAGTAACTCTGAGACTTATTAATATGGATCCAAGATGTCTGATACTCAGTCAACATTTCTACAAGAAATAGATCTGCGAATTATTGAAATTTTAATAAAGAAGCAGACTTCACATGTGCAAACTTTCGTAACAGGCAAAGGGTAACAGGGTGTTGCAAATTTTAACTCGAGGTCACTCCGTTATCGTCCCAAGTGAGGATGTGGTTCCACATCCAAACAGCTTTTGTTGGCAATCATTCACCAGGATTATGGGAAATACGGACAAGATTTCAAAATCTATGAGCTGATATTTTTTGTGTGTATGTGTCAACATCATACAGGTTAAGAAATAAAATGGATTTTTTAATTGCTGTTGATTTAATAACAAAAGTGGTACGTCGTAATTTGTTCCAGGAGTAGTGCAGGTAAGGATTGATGTAGCAGGCTGAGTCTGTCATTAATGTTATTTGTTTTCACAGTTTTCCAGTCGGTCCCTTTTTAATTATATGGTCAAGATTTCATACCTAGCCAAACCGTTAATCCCTGGAACAAGGAATTTAACCCTTTACTCCATGAATATTCATGTAAGAAATATGCTATCACGTATATCAGTTGAATATTTTTTTATACATCACATGAACACGGGGAATTATGACAAAGGAGGAAAGTAAAGAATCAGATATATATACATGTAGATGTTATTCCATAAGCAAACAGAGCAGACCCTGAAAAGACGACTCATGTAGGAGCCGACTGTTCTGTTATACAATGTTTGCGAGGCGTATTTATGGAGAAAAGGGTTAAAAATATAGGCCTAGATATACATTTTGTATATGCAATCTGTATTTGACTAACCGTTTTGTCGAAGTGACACCCGATTTTTCAGATCCCATCTGGATCCAAAACTATATTTTTTCCGAAATAAGAACAACATACAATGACAATAATGTATAAATTGACACAGCTCCCGTCAGTATTTTTATTCCCCGCAGATGTACTTTTGTGTAATTTTTAAGGCACTGTTCGTCCATTAGTGATTCTGTCCGTTAGTGATTCCGTCCTTAACAGTTGGTCCCTACCCTCATATTTATATAAAAAACGTCTTTTCACGTACATTGTATTTGCAAACGGAGTAGACCCGTATCAGACGGCTCCTGTAATAAGCTTTAATTCTGATACCTCGACTCTACTGGGCCCATTATAAAGAATAAAATACCTCATCTGGATCTAATCTGTTTGTAAATGCATAAAAATGTTCTAGAAGAGATCCTTCGAAAGCAAAACCAGTAATACAAATAGAGAAAAATGCAGACTCGGTTTTTATCACAAATCACGTCAGCAGACTAATGGTTTGTTTCTGCAAAATCAAATTGAGACGATCTGTACAGGGTTGATTCTACATAAAAAACAACTGTTGATGATAATTGTATGAATCACATAAGCAAATCGTAAATCAGATCCAATGGATCGTGTTATTCAGATTCCATTTCCACTGAGGACACCCCTGAAAACAAAGGGAGAAAGAATGTCAACATAGGAAATTCATACACGTGAACTCGTGATTCTTAAAGAAATTTAAATTTATTTCGCTATTAAATATGATATTAGCTCTATCCTTGATAAACATGTTCGCTTTATAAGGGTTAGTTCTGCACATGGCGCCATCTACGATAATTTACCAGGTCAGCAAAAATTTACCAAGATAAATAAAACAGCTACCGGTACTTATTGAAACTGTCCGCGATTTTTACAGTATGTATACTTACCTGTATCAATCGAGGAATCCACTAGATCTAGTTTTCACAACCGATATTATACAATTAATAAAAAAGAGTTGCAAGTTATAAAATGTGTACTGTTGGTTACTAGTTCACAGCGTCTGTCGCTATGCATTCGGATGGTTTTCACTGTATCGTCGAAAAAACTGAATTGGTGTCGTGTGCAAAATAATGCATAAAAACAAGATAGTGTGGCAAATACAACTGAATTCAAGTAAACACGTTAATTTTTACACAGAAACATAATTCTTTTCAAATAGTTTAACAATTAAGACATGGTAACTCCAGTATTCTTCCCAACTGACAGACTAACACTCTACCTGTAAATCGTGATGGCCCATTGTGTTTACGATAAGGCGTGATGGCCCCAATCTCCGAAAACAACTCCATGGGGGTCGCAGACTAACCGCGATAAAAAACTCGATAGTACAGTGGTCATGATGGGGAATCACGAACACATCTTGATGATTTACCACGAAAAATAAAAATTGCCCATCATGGTATCGCGGGTTTCGAAAGTTCCGCGAGGTCTGTACTGTATCTAACCCATTACCTCATAGGCTATTTTTAGATTCAACCACTTTGAATACCGAAAAGGAGCATTAACTAGAGAAAAGGAAAATTTTCAGAATTTTGTAGTTCGAAACCATTGTGACAAATAGAGCATTTGCTCCATATGAGCAAATGCTCTATTTATCACAATGGTTTCATAAAGTGAATTTTACAGAGGTGTAGAAAGGCGTATTTATGGAGGAAACTCTTATTGCAATGGTGTCTAAAGCCGTCTCCAAGGCGTAAAGGGTTAAATGAAACAACATTGGGATAGTGTAGACCCTCTGGGTCTGCACAATTGGCCTTTTTTGCTTTGCCATAATTTAGATTAAATACAGAACTTGTAACTGCTCAGTACCTAGTACCTACCATAAAATCATCGGGACGTATATTGAACAGTTCTCTGAAGTATCGGAATGCCAAGGGGGCGTAGGTCTTGAATCTGAAGTCGCTATAGTGGTGGGCTGGTGACATGTTGCTTCCCTCACTGTACACAGAAAAACAAACCAACCTCATGATTACTATCAATGCTTGTCAATCAAGGTTTAAGATCCCATTATCTCTTGAATATTAAAAAAAAAAATCATGAATATGCATTAACCCTTTTCCTCATATAAACGCATTTTCATGCATTTGCAAACAGATTAGACCCAGATCAGACAGCTCCTATTGGAGCCGTCTGATCAGGTTCTACACTGTTTGCTTATGAAATTGCAATAGATCTGACTGTTCGGTTTCTACCAATAAAAAAAATACTTTATGCATATAACATTATAAAAATTCAGCTAATAAATATTCATGACATCATTATTTCTTACATGAATATTAAGCAGGGAATGGGTTAAATGAATTTCTAACAACAGCCGTGTGCGGCGCCAATGCTCATCTGATTTGGTGCATGTCCAGCTAATTAAAAAAAAATTTTAAAAAATAAATAAATGGCCATAACTCCAAATTTTTTTAATCAAGAGTTATGGTTCTTATGTAGGGGCCTTCCCCTAAATGGGATCTACTAACCTATGAAGTTATATGTTGATACATCTTATACTTTGAGCAATTAGCTACATTAAAGTTTTCGCATGCCGATGACGACAACGACTAAGACCCAGTGATCACAATAGCTGGACTTTTCTTCGAAACAGACGAGATAAAAATGATCACTAAACAAAGGAATTTATCACGGCAAAAACTGTAGAATCACACCTACAGTATGTATACTAGTAAGCAAACTGAACAGACCCTGATCAGATGGCTCCAATAAGGAGCTTTTGATCTGGCTTCATTCTGTTTGCAAAGGCATCTTTCAGAGCTACAGATAACGGTGCATACCCAAATACTAAAAATCCTCATTTCTCCACCAAACTCTATACTGTGACCACTCTTTAGAATCGTCTCGAAGAGACGATTCTAAAGAGTGGTCACAGTATAGGGTTTGGTGGAGAAATAAAGAAGTTATTCTTGAAAATGTTTTAATTTACGCATCTTATCTGGACCACTGATCTCTACATTGTTGAATTGATGATTATCACATATTTTTGTGCCTTTGCAAACAGAGTAGACCCAGATCCAACTGCAGCTCTCTCTGTTTATGCATTACAGATCTTAATCGCTACTGCCATGACAATAAATTTATCATGTTTTATATATTCAAAACAAGAATTATATTAACCCTTTCTCTATTTTTACGCGTCTACAAACAGAGTAGACCCAGATGAGACGGCTCCTATAGGAGCCGTCTGATCAGGGTCTGCTCTGTTTGCTTAGATGGTGTAATATAGATCTGATTCTACAGCTTTTGCCTGAGCCAAAATGTCCTGTGTTCATAATATGTCATTATAAAAAATAATCTTATTAATATTCATGACATCATTTTTTCCTATATGAATATTCATCAGGGAAAGGGTTAATAAATATTCATAACAAGCGTATAAAACTGTTTCCTTCAAATAAACACTTTTTTACGCCTAAGCTACAGAGAAGATACAGATCAGAAGGCTCCTACAGGATCAGTCTGATCAATATTGTGTACATAGTTTTGCCATTATAACATTTCAGCTAATAAATATTCATGAAGTAACTGTTTCAACATTGCCCTGTTTTACATTTTTCATAAATTTGAAAAAACATTATCACAATTATCATACAAATTTGTAATTCAAATATTTCCTGATGTTTTCGTGGCAAGATAAGATACCGCTTTCCCTGTTATATATTTATGAAAGAAAAACATGACAAATTGATTATTTACTAGCTGAATTTTCATGGCGTATGTACACAGGATTTATTTGTATGGTAGAGTCCAACCTACAGTAACACCCCTCTGAACCAGAATTGTATATACAGTAAAACCCCGCTAATGCGACCACCAAAAAAGGGCATAATTCTTGGTGGCAAAGGCAGGTGGTAGCTTAATGCAGGACAAAAGTTATGCAGAAAGCTCCTATAGGAGCTTTCTGCATAACTTTCGTCCTGCATTAAGCAACCACCTGCTTTAAGCGACGCCATTGACCGTTTATTAAGTGGTCGCATTAGCGGGGTTTTACTCTATTATATAACTCAGCAAGTGGTTTAAAGACAGAGCCTGGCTGAGAAATAAGATTGAAAGTTATACCTCTTTTGGCTGAGAAATAAGATCTAAAGTTACACCTCTTTTGACAGAGAAATAAGAAAGAAAGATTAAATGTTATATCTCTTTTGACGAAGAAATAAAAGAGATAGGTTGAAGGTTACACCTTTGATCAGGAGCTCTGAATTACCACTTTTCCATCATAATAAAACTTGATAATCAAACACTAAAATTATCTCCACCAAACCCTATGGTGCGACCACTCTATAGAACTTTCTTAAAGATATGTGAAAGCACTCTTGATAAATGTGTTCTCTCCCAATTACATTTCTCAGCCAAACCCTATGGAGGAACTCATCACAACACACCAAAGAGTTGACGTATAAACAAAAACAGGGTTTGGCAGGGAAAAACAGAAACAAGAGGGCCAGAATGGCTCTGAAGCGCTCACCAGACAATCAGGAGAAGATTTTCGAAGTTTTCACTATATGTTTCTATAGAAATCTAGCTTGCCCTGGGGCAGGGCTAATTTTGACCCAAGAGGCACAATTAATATAAAACTTTTGTAGAGGACCTGAACATGATGCTATGTGCCAAATATGAAAGCTGAGAACCTTCCAGTTTCAGACGAGTAGATTTTCAAAGTTTTCACTATATGTTTCTATTGAAAAGTGGCTACCCCTGGGGCGGGCCAATCTTTACTCCAGGGCCATAATTTATATAACATGATGCTATGTGCCAAATATGAAAGCTGAGAACCTTCCTATTTCAGAGAAGAAGATATTCAATGATTTCACTATTTGTTTCTATTGAAAACTGCGCACCCTTGGGGTGGGGCCAATTTTGACCATGGGGCCATAATTTATAAAAAAAATTGTAGAGGACCTGAACATGATGCTATGTGCCAAATATGAAAGCTGAAAACCTTCAAGTTTCAGAAGAGAATGTTTTCAAAGTTTTCACTACATGTATTTGTTTCTATTGAAAACTGCCCACCCCTGGGGCGGGGCCAATTTTGACCCTAAGGCCATAATTAATATAAGTTTTGTTGAGGACCTGAACATGATGCTCTGTGCCAAATATGAAAGCTGAGAGCCTTCCAGTTTCAGAGAAGAAGATTTTCAAAAATTTCACTATATATTTGTTTCTATTGAAAACTGCCCACCCCTAAGGCGGGGCTAATTTTGACCCTGGGGCCATGATTTATATAACTTTTGTAGAGGACCGGAACATGATGCTATGTGTCAAATATGAAAGCTCAGTGCCTTCCAGTTTCAGAGAAGAAGATTTTCAAAGATTTCACTATTTGTTTCTATTGAAAACTGCCCACCCCTGGGGCAGGGCCAATTTTGACCCCAGGGCCATAATTTATATAACTTTTGTAGAGGACCTGAACATGATGCTATGTGCCAAATATGAAAGCTGAGAGCCTTCCAGTTTCAGAGAAGAAGATTTTCAAAGATTTCACTATTTGTTTCTATTGAAAACTGCCCACCCCTGGGGCAGGGCCAATTTTGACCCCAGGGCCATAATTTATATAACTTTTGTAGAGGACCTGAACATGATGCTATGTGCCAAATATGAAAGCTGAGAGCCTTCCAGTTTCAGAGAAGAAGATTTTCAAAGATTTCACTATTTGTTTCTATTTAAAACTGCCCACCCCTGGGGCGGGGCCAATTTTGACCCGAGGGTCATAATTTATATAACTTTTGTAGAGGACCTGAACATGATGCTATGTGCCAAATATGAAAGCTCTGAGACTTCCAGTTTCAGAGAAGAAGATTTTCAAAGATTTCACTATTTGTTTCTATTGAAAACTGCCCAACGCTGGGGCGGGGCCAATTTTGACCCCAGGGCCATAATTTATATAACTTTTGTAGAGGACCTGAACATGATGCTATGTGCCAAATATGAAAGCTGAGAACCTTCTGGTTTAAGAGGAGAAGATTTTCAAAGTTTTACTATATGTTTCTATTGAAAACAAGGCACCCCTGGGGCGGGGCCAATTTTGACCCCAGGGGCATAATTTATATAACTTTTGTAGAGGACCTAAAGATGATACTATGTGCCAAAGATGAAAGATGAGAACCCTGTAGATTCAGAGGAGAAGATTTTTAAAGGTTCAAATTGTTGACGACGGACGACGAACGACGCACGACGACGGACAACGGGTGATCACAAAAGCTCACCCTGAGCACAAAGTGCTCTGGTGAGCTAAAAAAGGTTTATCATAGAATTCCCCAATATGCAACGTAACTAGGGCAATGCATTACTTCACAGATGTTACCTTGGAAAGACAACGCTTTGCACCACGGCAAAGTCCTGCATGAGAAGATCCCTCTCCGGCTTGGAGGACAGTCCGCCCACGCTCTGTCCGATACCCAGCTGTATGGCTGCCTGCAACTCACTCGTGGGTTTCTGTGATAGAAAACAAGGATCGTACAAAATGTGCTCTATAATGTTTACAACTAATTTAACGCTTTACCTCCATGAATATTCATTAAGAAATAATGGCATCATGTATATTAATTAACTGAACTTTTACAATGCCATATGAAATCAGGATGTTTTGGCAAATTCAAAAACTGTAGAATCAGATGTATATTATTCCATAAGCAAACAGAGCAGACCCTGATCAGACAGCTCCTATAGGAGTCGTCTGATCTGGGTCTATTCTGGTTACAAAGGCGTAGAAAGGCGTACCTATGGAGTTACGGTAAAAGTCAAACATGATTCTGTAATTTTGAAGAAAGAATTAATATTTCATATACAGAGTTTTTCTCCAGGTTTCTGTTTCATTATAGAAAAAATTCTTCATGCCTTTGCACCATACCAAGCTGCAGGCAAACTTAAAAGTGCGTAACCAAATACTAAAATCTTTATTTCTCCCCCAAACCTTATACTGTGACCACTCACACTGACAGTACAGGGTTGGGTGGAGAAACAAAGAAATTATTCTTGAAAATGTTTTAATTTACACACCTTATCTGGAGCTCTGACCATAGATCTTGATTGGACAGCTCCTTTAGGAGCCGTCTGATCAGGGTCTGCATTGTTTGCGTATGAAATTATGATAGATAATACTCTACATTTTTAATCAGTACTAAAATATCCTACACACATGTCATTAATAAAGCAAACCAACATCGAATGGCCCCTATAGGAGCTGTCTGATCAGGCACTGTTCTATTTGCTTCTGGAAAAATGCAGATCTGATACTACAGTTTCTGCCATAGCCAAAAAGTTCTCTTTCCATATGTAATAAAAATCCATCTCATAAATATTCATGATCTCATTATTTCTTACATGACTATTCAGCGGGGCAAGGGTTAAGTTAAAACTGCATACTTCATGGTATTTGGCCTCAACTTCAAATGAAAATGACACAAACCCATTTTATGAGATGATGTAACTCGTTCTATGAATTTAAATATGACAATTTGACAGCTGCTGATATCCTCGTCTGTCTCGTTTTTAAATCATACAAGACATGCTCAAGTACTTGGCTTAATACTGGTTGTGTATAAAAATAATAAAAACAAAATTTTATAAAATGAATTGCAGCAGACGACAAGTTTGCAGATGACATTTACTAATGTGCAAAATAAAGGTCGCTGTTGGTAAAGAGGAAGTAGAACCATTTACACAGTAGATCAAATTATGACTAAACGAAACTATCTTTAAAAGGAGGTAATTATTAAATGCAGAACTAAAGCAACACAGAAAGCTCGTATGGAAGCTAGCTTTCTGTTTACCTTACCTTTAAGCTACTGCCTGCCTTTAACCCATTCCCTCACAGGCTATTTTTAGATCCAACCTCTTTGAATAAATCTATTATGAAGAAGCATTTACTAGAGACAGATTTTTTTTTAGAAATGTGTAGTTTTGAAACCATTGTGATAAATAGAGCATTTGCCCCTATGGAGCAAATGCTAGATATTTATCACGACGGTTTCATCAATATGAGGGAATGGGTTAACATCAACAGTTAGACCTTTTGTTGTTGTCAATTTATAGTCTTTACTGCATTACACAAAGGCAAACTCGCATACAAAACTGCATTACATATACCGGTACAATTTTACTTTATTTCATGAATATTCATAGAAACCCATGTGACAGCTTAATACAGGTTGAAAGTAACGCTGAAAGCTCATGCATTAAGCTGTGAACTTGAGATATTGGTCAGATAATACATCGGATGACTCTAACCTATGTTATCTCAAACTAATTTGCATGGTCCCTTGAAGTTTGAGATACCGAAGTTCAACTGTTTATAACAGAATGAGAATATGGTTACGTCCCTAAATTTTTCAGATATGAAGTTTCTACCTTTTAACCCATTACCTCATAGGCTATATTTAGATACAACCTCGGAATAAATCTACCTAAATGGAGCATTAACTAGAGAAAAAGAAAATTTTAGGATTTTGTAGTTTGAAACCATTGTGATAAACAGAGCAGTTGCTCCTATAGGAGCAAATGCTCTATATATCACAATGGTTTCACAAAGAGTCTTTTACAGGGTCGTCAAAATCTTCAATATGAGGGAATGGGTTAATGCATACAAAGTCCTCACCTTTTTATACGTGACTGTGCCCGTTTCATCCACTCTCCTGTGCCCAATTTTCCTCTCCCTGTCTTTGGGCACTGCCCCAAATTTTCCCTTTTGGACATGACCGATACTTGAGTCCAAGTCGGGTGTCTGAAAAGAATCATTGTAAAACGTAACACAAAATCTACAATACAAGTATAACCAAAACTTTCACTAAAGATAATGAATATCTCCACACAACAGCCTTGATCACAATACTCAAAGTTCAGGGGGAGATAATTATGCAATGCCTGGCACTAAACACATGAAAATTGTATCTTGCACATGTAGTACTTATTATTTATGGCAAGTGTCCATTCAATACCTTCCAAATTGATGGAGAAGTTTGCTACATGAACTACCCATTTTATATTGCAGACAGACAGACCGCCTGACCGACCAGTCCACTAGGGTGACACTCCCTCAAACTGTGCGGGGGTTTTATACTGCAATAGCGGGGCTACTTATACTACATGTTTTCCATCAACAGTAGAACCTGTCTTAATCAATACCTACTGAATATTCATTAACAAAATAGTTATAACGAAATATGGTAGGTAGAACATTGTAGACATTTTGGAAAGTAAAGAAACAGATCTATCAAATTTTATTAGCAAACAGAGTAAACCCTGATCAGACGGCTCCTCTAGGAGCCGTCTGATCTGGGTCTACTCTGTTTGCAAATGCGTGAAAACACATTTATATGAGGGAAAGGGTTAATCAAAAAGGTCTAATTATGGTTCTGTAAGGCAGGTTGTAGCTGAATACTTATGCCCTGTATTAAGTAATCACCTGCTATTAAAGATTCCTGTGTCCAAACAATACAAGGCCGCTTAACTCATAGTCTACCAGTCACAACTATAGTTGCATTTACAAACAGTGTAGACCCAGATGAGAGAGCTCCTATAGCACTCTCATCTGGGGTTGCACTGTTTGCCCTGGAAACTCCATGCATGTATGCTCTATGCTGTTGCCTAGGAAAATTATTTCAACATACGGGGGTAGTTATCCTATATATTTTTGTAAAGATTTGCCCAATTTATATTCAAAGTGGGCAGAGTGATAAAAATATTAGGCAAGCTAAGGGTTAACTGAGAGTCTACTGTATTTCCTTATCTACTTACATCATTTTCCATAAATAGTCAAATATACATGTAATTCTGTAATGAACTGATATGCTTCTATACGGTGAAGGGTAAAGCTGCCATCTGTATAAACTATTCTAAATTCTAAATGTTTGGAGTAGCAAGACTTTAATGTATTACATGTATGTAACAAGAGCACCAAGTGCAGATGTTAACACTCGTCTGTACAATTCTAGCCTTTTTCATGGTGATTAAGTGTGTGAAGCTTCATAAGATTTGCACAAGTTTCCAGATGAGTACGAAGACAACTTGGACACCAGAGTAAAGACAATAGCTCGTTTTTTTTCTTTGAAAAAACAACAACAGACCAGCTAAAACTCGTACTATTGTGCACTTACCACAGATGTCTGGGTCTTTATCTGTTTGAGTCCTGAAAAATAAAATTAATATACATGTATTAAAATAATAAATCCCCCAAAAACAAGGTCAAAAATGGATTTTGAATATTCATGGAGTATGGGTTAATAACTTTAATCGTTCATTTCAGACACATTAGAATTAGATCCAGAGGTCCAGATAAGATTAAGATGCATAAATAATAATTTTCAATAATAATTTCCTTATTTTTTATCATACCCTATGTTGTGATCACGCTTAAGCCTTTAGAATCATCTCGAAGAGACGATTCTAAAGAGTGGTCACATTATAGGATTGTTGCAGAAATCAGAATAGAACACAGTGTAAGCCTACACCCTGCCTTCTGCACTATTTTCTTACAGGGAAATTTTACCTTTTACCCCTTTCCTCCATATAAAGAACACCTTTCATGCATTTGTAAACAGAGAATACCCAAATCAGACAGCTCCTGTAGGAGCTATCTAATCTGGGTCTGCTCTGTTTGCTTATAATGTAATATAGATATGATGATTCTAGTTTCTGCAACAGTCAAAAATTCCTGTGTCCATGTACTTCTGTAACATTTATTCTAATTTAAATAAATTTAACATTCATGATGTCTAATATTGTCATTTTGAAGATTCAGCAAAATATTCTGTATTCTATATTCAATGGATATAATCTGCAGACAATGTGACGATAGGTGTAACCCGAATCGGGGTGATAAAATCATGTACGCAATTTATAACACACTGTGTATACTGGCTGTGTTCTTGTATTGAAATAATTAGACAGCTTTGATCCAAATAATTACTGAGTATCTCCTTGCCTCATCATGGCTGATACTGTTTTGGTAGTCTGAAATTCTGAATCCCGTCCTGAACAGAAATTGAAGGAAAATGCATCTTTTAACATATAAAACGGATGACAAATATTTGCAGATGACATTTACTTGGTATGTTAAGTGTCAATTGCCCAGCGATTGTTAGCAAACAAAAGTGACCTGATTTTGTTCCTGGTCATTCTGTTGACTTGCCAAGATTTTACCTGGCTCCTGGCCAAAATTTAACCCTTTACCCTTATTTGATCCTTTCCTCCATGAATATTTATGTCAGAAATGATGATGTCATGAATGGTAATTATATTAATTTGTTATAATAGCACACGGACACAGGAAGTTTTGGCCATGACAGAAACTGTATAATCATATGATGCATATCTAAATCATATCAAAGCAAATAGAGCAGAGCAGATCCTGATCAGATAGCTCCTATAGAAGCCATCTGATCTGGGTTTACTCTGTTTGTAAAGATGTAGACAGGCATATTTATGGAATATAGGGTTAAATTTCTTTTAACCTTTAGCCTTCTATGGGTGAATACCTTTGCGAACAGTTTGGATGCAGATAAGATGCCAAGCAAAGCTATCTCATCAAAACTGTTTGACACTCTGATTGCATTTTTGGCAGACAAATTGATTGTAGCCTGAATTTTGAAAAATTCTGCAAAAATAATTTGCTCAGCAGGCTAAAGGTTAATACATGTACATTTGCAAACTGAGTACATGTAGACCCATGCCAGATAGCTCCTATAGGAAACGTCTAATCAGGGTCTGCTCTGTCGGCTTTTCAAATGATACAGATCTGATTCTACACTTTTTTGTCGAAGCAAAACATACCCTAATTAACCCTTTACCTCATGTAAACGTGTTTTCACGCATTTGCAAACAGAGTAGACCCAGATCAGACGGCTCCTAGAGGAGCCGTCTGATCAGGGTCTGCTCTGTTTGCTAATAAAATTTGATAGATCCGTTTCTTACTTTCTAAAATGTCTACAATGTTCCACCTTCCATATTTCTTTATAGCTATTTTCTTAATGAATATCCAGTAGGTATTGAAATTTGAAACAAACATAGAACAGGGAAAGGGTTAATATCAAGTTGCCATTATTTCTTACACAAATACTGAACAGGAAAAGGATGAACCCTTTCCCTGTTCTACATTTATTCCAAATTTCGGTACTACTGAGCATTCATGGACAAAACAGATATTTAATGAAAGGTGGAACATTTTATAAACTAAAGAATCAGATCTATCAAATTCTTTTACCAAACTGAGCGGACCCTGATCATACGGCTCCTATAGGGGCCGTCTGATCTGGGTTTACTCTGTTTGCAGATGTGTGAAACACATCTATATGTGTTTATCGCTTACAATGCTAACTTTTCAAATGTAGCCTTCAGGTTTGACGCTGGACTGTCTCTTGATCATGCTCATTTTTGAAGGACAATATTTCCATAAAATGTCAAATACGACAAACAGTATAGACCCTGATCAGGATGTCCCTATGACAAGACTACTCTGTATTCTGTAGAATTATCACTTAACCCTTCTCTTGATGAATTTTAAAATACATTTCTCCTACTTAACTTTACCCATGCCCTGTTGTATAATTACATATATCGTCACTGTATCGTCACTGTGTACAAGTATTTCGCTACATGCAATCACTGCTGTGGAGTGCACTGGTCGCACAATCAACTTGTAAATAGTGCAGACCCTGAAGAGACAGCTCCTGCAGGAGCTGTCTCATCTGGGTCTTCACTATTTACAGGTAGGTATATTGACGTGAACAGCAAGTGAAGGGTTAAAGATGATTCTAAAAAGAGGTCAAAAACCAGTATATGGTTGAGAAATTACATATGATTTTAATTTCTTGAATTCTCTAAGAGAATTGATTCTAACAAGTGGTCACTAAATAGGGTTTGGTGGAGAAATAAAGAACTTATTCTTGAAAGTGAATGTCTCAAAGAATTGGGCATGTTTGCGATAACTAGGAAATAAGATTTTCTTGTTAATTTAATAACTAAAAACATGGGAAATTAGTTTGGGATCTATGTAGTTAACATTATTTTCTCCAAAGTTACTCATCAAACCTTTTGAAAGAATTCCTACAGTTTTATAATCAGATCATTAGTGGATCAATTCTTAACTTTGCATACCCCGATTTGTTAACCCTTTCCCTTGCTGTTCACATCAATATACCTACCTGTAAATAGTGAAGACCCAGATGAGACAGCTCCTGCACTATTTACAAATTGATTGTGCAACCAGTGCACTCCACAGCAGTGATTGCACAGAGAAATAATTGTAGACGGTGAAGATATATGTAATTATACCACAGGGCGTGGGTAAAGAAGAAGAAATGCATTTTAAAATTCAGCAAGAGAAGGGTTAATAGAGGCAACAACAGCACATCATAGGCAAGTACAGTCGAGACTGCCTTAGCGACCCCCTGGATTCAGCGACCCCCTCTCATATGCGACTGTATCTTATCCCGCCCAAAGTATTTTCCTATAATTTTGGTCTGAATTAAGCGATTCCCTGTCTTACGTGACAAGCGACCCTGATTTTGCGAACCAAACATAGGCTTCGGTCTGTATTAAACGACATTCAATTATCACAGTTTCTTTTGTTTGTTTACATAGCGCGTCGGTTTTTCACACCATATTAATTAGGGAAAACCCGGGATTGTAATCACGCGTGAACTAGCTTGTTCCCAACATCCGTTCTACAGATACATGTACTCGAACAGAATATTCGGGAAAACAGTCGTGTCAAACATGGCTATGTACGTCGTATACAAGATTCACCGGAGGAGATTTCGAGCGACAAAACTGTTAAAGAACGACAAACAAGGCAATTAATTCTTTATAAATATTAATCAGTATGTACATAATACATGTCTCTATCAACATTACTCGAAAGTATACTTGGTAATCTGCACCTGGTTTATATTTATATCATTAAGTGTTTAATTTAGTGCATGCACTTTAAAGTCTTACATGTATATTATATTTGTACATTGTATCGTGCATGCACTAATGTTCTGGTAAATGAATGTTTTATTAAACTTTTAAATTGGCATTTATTTGTGATAATAAATGTTGTATAAATGTATCAAATAATAGATACATAGATCGAATTATGTTGTATTAGACTGGATTAGTACACAGTTTTATTTTTCCCTTATGTAGATTTCTTACATGTACAGTTTCGGTTTTGGTATACGTCATGTATTATATCCTCGGTCTGTATTAAGAGACTCCCTGTCATATGTGACCTTTTTCATGAAGTCACTTGGAAGGTCACATATGACAGTCTCGACTGTATTCTTAATTTTGCATGCCCCGTTTTGTAATTTGCATGCCATGATTCGTGTTTCAGACGGGGTTGCCATGTGCCAGACAATCCACAGCCCTACATACATGTACTTCAAATACTAAAACTCCCATTTCTCTACCAAAATCCAGTGAACACTATTTGATTTTAGGTGTGTCTTTCTAATAAGACTGGTAACCCAGTAACCAGAGCTACAGATAAAGGTGCATACTTAAATACTAAAATATTCCTTTCTCAACAAAAGCCTATGTTGTGACCAATCTTTAGAATCTTTGTGACCAATCTCGTAGAGACAATTCTAAAGAATGGTCACAACATAGGAGTTTGTGGAGAAATAAATTTTAAACTAGAAAATTGTGTCTGTAAGACACAGTGATGCCCCCGTGTAGGTGCTTGCCTAGCTGTACATAAAATTTCCAAGTCATTTGACCTTGACCTTAGGCTTGCGGGCTGGGTGTAAAATGAAAGTATGGATGGTGTTTAATGTGTATATGCAATTCCATGGCAATAGCTACAGTGGTTAGGGAGATATAAGACAATGAAAAAACTGTGACAAACTGCACGTAAATGTGACAACCAACTGCACGTAAAATTTCCAAGTCATTTGACCTCGACCTTGGGCTTGCGGGCAGCATGGATGGGATGCCAAATGATAGCACAGATGGTAATTGATGTGTATGTGAAGTTTCATGTGTATAAGTGTAGAAATTACTAATAACACTTGAAAAACTGTGACAACCAAGTGCACCTAAAAGCGTGACAGACGGATGGACTGAGATGTGCAAAACATAATGCCTCCTGACTATCGTCAACGGGCGCATAAAAAGTTATTCTTGAAAATGTTTTAATTTACTCATCTTATCTGGACCTCTGCCAGTGACCACTGTTTAGATTTTAGATGTGTCTCTCCAACAACTCGGGCAACAAGACTGGTCATGAAAACAACTCATAATATGGCAAAACAAGCCAAAATGCGGAAACCGCATCAAAGCTGGATTTTTCAACTGAAAGACATTCACCTAAGCTATCTGCATACCAAATATAAAATTTATAAATTGTCTAGCATATGTAGTTTAGAAGTTATAACAAAATTTTAATGACAGCCAAGTTTTCAAAATAGTGACCATGACCGTGACCTAATTTCAGGTATCTTTATGTCATCTGTAAAGTCCTTACCAAAGCTATCTGAAATACCAAAGGTGAATTGCCTAGCATGACAAAACAATTATTCATAAATACTTAAACACATTGAATCTACCACGTTTTACATACATGTGATAACTACCGGATTGTGCGGGAGACTACCGGATTTGAGCCCAACTCCCGCAAGTCCCGGCCGGGAGACGAAATCTCCCGATTTCTGAATAAAAATGATTTTTATTTTTTTCCCACCCCATTTTCTATCATTTTTTGTCAATAAGCGCTTGCCAGACGCCTCAAAGAACCAGTGTTGTTGACTTATTTACTGCCCTGTTTATCATGGCAGGCACAGCGCCGTATCCCTTTGTAGTACGTCGCCATGTTGTCCCTTATCAAAGACCACCGCAGCATGCCTAAATACCATGCTGAGTAATTGTGACCCCAGTAAAAGGGATTAAATGGTCAGCAAACTCAGCATGGTGTGTTATTTACCTTGGCATGTGTGTATTCCGTAACATAAACATTCGTGTATGCATATATGTCTCTGGTGTATTACACAGTCGTCATTACATGCTTTTTTCTTCAGGGTCAGGTTCTACTAAATTTCTGTTAAAGACAATCTTATTTTCTGAGACTAAACATCTAAATAGTTACTTTATTATATTAATTTAGGTTCTAAGTTTATTAATAGATGTCCACATGGCATAACTTTAATGAAATGGGCTTTATCAGAAAAAATGGAACTCGAAATTGGTTGCCTCAAACCACAGATTTTTCGAACGGTGAAATGTGTCATTTCATAGAGGCAAACACAAACATTGTTTTCCACAGACATTTGGTAACATATTCAAAAGAAATTGTGTATGTATTGAGTATAGAATATATGGATGTCAAATACAGAAAATTTGGTGAGATAAGAAGCACTTTTCAAACCAAAAATGAAACTACAAAATGCAAAGATAGTGTACTAGTGTTTGGATAGTACCATATTTCGGACAGAAAGTGACAAATGTATTATGTTTATTTCAGAATATAAATTTCTGGATATATTGCATTACAAAAATGAATTAAAATAATAAAAACAATAATGTCAATAATAATATAATATAAGAATGAGAATAATATAAATAATGATAGTAAAAATAATAAACACATGTCTATCAATTGGCCAGTTAAAAGAATAATAATAAACACAAATATATCCATTGGCCAGAATGGAATGAATAGAAAGAAATTGTTATTAGAATAGAGTATATGGAAATAGATAATAACACACACACACACAAAATAAAATAGAAAGGAATAGTAATAAGAATAGATTATATGAGCACAGAATAGATAATGGAATAGAATGGAATGAAACACAAAGGAATTAGAATAGACAAGGGAATGGGATGGAATAGAAAGGAATGGGAAATAGAGTAGATGTTGATGGATGTAGAACAGAGAATAGTACAGAATAGAATAAGGAATAGGATATAAATAGAATTAATACAAACTAAATTACACAGATGTAATGTGCTAGATAGGCAAAAAAGTTCCAATGCCCCAGTAATTAAGATGGTTTATCGCGCATAAAAGTGCTTTTATCATACCTCCCTCCTTTCAAACCAGGTGTGTGTGGGGGGGTTGGGGGGTTCTTGGTTCTTTTCTTGCAGATATTTATGTAATGTAAATATAGGTCTCTGGTCTATTATACCAACAAATAACCATCCGCATAAATCTCCCTCTTTGACACCCAATCTCCCTCATTTGAAAAGCTAATCTCCCTCTTTGCCTCGAAAAAATTATCACATGTATGGTTTTATACAATATAAAGCGATCTAACTATCATTGGCCAATGTTCCATAATTGCCGACACACGCCTACTTAAACGGTTAAACCGCTAACTTCAAATGCGCAGCCGCGGCATAGGTGTGAAAACTTAATCCCCATGTAATTATAAGGTTGACGAAACGACTTTGGGGTTACTATATAAATTAAGGTTGACAAACGGGAAGGTCGACGAAATTACCATAAAGCGTTTAACATTACTACGTACGTAACGTACATATTCGAAGATTACCGAACATAAAATTTGTGTCAGATGCTGCTCCGATCATCATCTCACGTCGAAGATAATGTATGTTTGCAGTATTTTTGCCTTACAGACATAGGTGGGTAAATCTCGAGGTGTCTACTGTCCGAGTAGGCTAATGTACGCCAAGGGGGCTAATGTCTGCCCACCACAAATACACGAGTGGGCTACTATCCGCCCACAACAAAAACACAGGTGAGCTAATGTCCGCCCATTGAGAAATCTGGGGTAAAGTCCAGCAGGGGAGCTACCATCCGGGTGGGCTAATGTCCTAGAACCGTTTCAGTTTCATACATCCGAACAAAATCGTCAGTTTGTAGTAACAGCGATTTACACGATTATATTAGTGGAAAAACTAGTTGACCAGACAGAAATGGAATCAACTTAACTTTACTGCATGCAGTGTCTCTGCATTATGTGCGTAATGACGCCAATGTCTGACATCATCGACACTTTTTGTGTCCAAAAAATGCCGTAAATAATTTGCTCACCTTTTTCCGATTCTGCCTTTTCCGTCACCTCGGCAGACGCCATTAGGTTCTTCTCTATTATTTCCGGCTACGCTATTTCACAGATTTTCTTATCAAGTCATTCTTTGATAGATAAAGCATAACAATTACGATAAAATCAGTGCTTTTGGCACGATCGAAATGTATAATTTTGTCAATATATCAGGCCATTCTGTCAGATTCCAAGGGTGTTTTGTCGATACTGCGCATGCGTTAACCGGTGACGGTATAATAAATATCTCGGTTGATTATTTGGCAAAAATAGATTTACGGGCGTTTCGTCAACCTACCAGTTCGTCTAGAATTTAATAAGAAGGCATTTCTTCTATTAAAGCGTAAAGTGTCACTGAAAGAGTATGCAAACTTATTATTCACATTCGTGGCTGTGCGGTTGTACACACTGA